>OY744518.1:149231322-149528822 GCA_963556195.1 Sepiola atlantica | reverse complement strand
ATATATAGTTGAAACACCTATTTACTATATAGCACCGTCTTTTAAATGATATACTGATACAATGTCATTATAGAATATCTTTTCTAAATTGATTATTGTTATAATAAATACGGCATGCATTTATGCGCACATGTACATTTTTCTGGTCATTCCCCTGTGAATGTAATTGCATACAAATTGTGCACCGGCATTTATTACCGTTTTTTTTTAATAAGCGTTCGGCCATTTGGAACTGGATACTATCAGGATTTATTAAACGTCTTAAACGAGGGAAATAATTAGTATAAAAAAAGAATATATAAAAACTAAAAACAATCGTCTTGCTTTGGTTTTACTTTTATTTGCGTGTTTTGTGGCATATCACCCCCTTTTTAAGTATTTTAATGCCAATAACAAATATCTATTATAAACGATTAGTTGGTTGGTTGTTTTGTTTTACGACATACCAACCCCCTTTTAGGTCAGTTAAAGCCGAAACAGAAAGTACGTTTTTTTTTATACGAACGGCTTGTAGATTAATTCATGTTTTAGGCGTATCGATAACATGCTCTCTGCGAGAGCTTCGCCACATGATTGAGAACAGAACTTCCACACAGGAAGCAGTTGTTCCGTTGTGTCAATATGTGTAAATAAACAGGTTATACTGAAGTAGTTGATAAACGCATCTTCAGTGCTGTATTTTTGCAGGGAGGTTTCGCCGTCCTCCCACATACAGCGCCTGGTATTTTCAAATGGTCACCCATCTTGTACCGGCCAGGCTCAACGTCGTTTAACTTCGATGATCTAACAAGAACCGGTGTGTCAAAGTGATTATCTTTTGTAAATAAATAAACTAAACTATGTATTATATTCAACACATATATGGGACCCTGACAGGTACTACCACTTCCGGTCAAAGTGCAGTTAAGTAATGACAATTAAGGGGCTACTTAATACTTCCCCGAGCTTCATTATGAATTTTGAAACACAGCTGATAGGCGTAACGGGTAACAATGTGGGCTATATTTAGTTTAATTTAGTTTTATGCAAATGGAGTAAAAATGGGGTGGAAGCACTTCGTGAAAATTCAGATACCTCCGATAGTTCGTTATTAGACATCAATTAATAAATATTCCCGAAATATCAGTTTCTTTGGAGTATTTAAAAGAGTTTTTAGAGTGCCTTATATGGGCACAACTTTTAAAAATTCATTTTTTTCATATTTACATTGAATTTAATTCATGGTTAAGCAAGATTCCCTGAATTTTCTTTTCTTCTTAAGACCTCCTAAACATTTTAGACTTTTTCTAGAATGAAAATCATGTAATGGATTTTGATCAAAATTGGAACAAGGATTCTAGACATAATGTTTAGTATCAGTATCTTGATTTGAATCTTCGTAATGGAACATAAAATGGCACAAAAATGTTCTGTTCGGATTTGCGTAAATTTTATCAGTCCTGGGATGGGTATTTTTCTAGTTATGTTTTAAAATAAAATTCTACTTGTAAAATGCAGTTGGTCTGGTCTGGTCTGGTCTGGTTTGGTCTGGTTTGGTTTGGTCTGCTCATTTTGCGGCATAACACCACTTTAAAGACACAAAAGGTCCATTACGTGATGAGAGAAATATTCAGAGAGTAAGGAAAAGGCAATCTCACTGGCGTGTTACCAATGAGGATGCCATCAATTCCAGCGTGGGGGTGGGAGGTGGCGTACATTTCAGAAGGGCCAACGCGTAGAAACATTATTTTGTCGCATATCAATATTTTGGTATCAAATTCACAGGTAAAAAAATGGATTTTCGTGGTGGTGGGAGGTAAAGTTTGTTACCCTTTTCTAGAGATTAAATTTGAAAAAACTTTGCTGACCATAACATAGATCGCCTGTCTGTTTGCGCTTGCCCGGTGTAAGCTTATTTCAATATTGCTAATGCAAAAGTATGGAAGCGACAAGATATCTATTATTATACTAAATTTGTGTTCATCAACATTTGTTTCCCAAAGGCTTTTTTCTTATATATTTTAATCACACAAATATTTCTTGGCATTGGGATCGAGTTATGTTTAAAACTACATTTCAATTGTTCTAATTAACCGTAATTTGAAATTTACTCATCAAGTCACCCATCTTTTACTATATTTCTGTCTATTACTCTCACCCTCTCTCACTCTATTTTGTGTGACTCCCCGCTCTTATTTGATACAGTGTATCTCTCTCTCCCTCTCTCTTTCTCTCTGTTAACGGTCAAAGGTAGTAACAAATAAATTAAAGGATAAAAAAGATTAGAATAGTCCATTATAAACAAAATAGTTTTATAACAACAAGCAGTAATACTAGTTAACATCGCTTTGCAAACTCACTGTTTTTCTGATTCAAACAATTTAAGCCGAGCTCAATGAGTCACCCAACGGGGAATATTTTTCGTAGTACATTTATAAAACTTTGGTTTCCTGTGGACCGCAAAACGACATTGCGCGCGTCGCATGGACCGCGTGTTTGAGAGGCTTGTTTTAAAGGTTATTTAATGTCGAAAAGCACTACATTTTGCAAACAGTTGATTGTATACGATTAATTTTTGGCCACCATTGGCTCATGCATTTCCCAACGGTATTAATGGAACCGACACAGCCGATTCCATAGTCAACAACAGTACCCATTAAGCCAATTGCGCACACCCGCTTAGATCCTTCATATCGTACAAATAAAAGTGATATGTGTACTTTGATATTTCTTTACAAACGGTTTGCACCAGCGTGAACTCTTATCCATCAACGTGAACGCACGCACAAACTTATTGCGATGAGCCGACATTTTAGAGTCCCTGAATCTTAAAGTATTGAGGCATTCTAACAATTAAAGTGTTCTATCATTCACTTTCACCCTATCTCATTGTATGTGTTTTTGACCCCCTGCTTTAGTTTATACGTCGTCTATTATTCTCGCTTCCGCCTCTCTCTCTCTCTCTCTCTCTCTCTATCGCTCTCCCCTCTCTCTCTCTCTCTCTCTATCTATTTATCTATCTATCTATGCTTATTAACAGTCGAAGGTAATTAACAAAGGAAAGGATAAAAAGATTGCAATAGTTTATTATAAACTAAAGGGTATTCACCAGTTAGTAATATTATTTAACACGTTGGCTAGGAACAAAGTGTAGTATCTGTTCTGACGCGACACTTAGTCTATTTTGTCCTCGGTCTGTGAAGGAGAAGTCCTTGTAGACTGAGGAAATTTAAATTTCTGTTGAGGAGTTCGATTTTCCCCACATTAAAAACCGACCTTGTGTCTAACTTTGCCCTCGAGAGGAGGCAAGTAAATAAGAACACGTAGTTAGAGGACTTCCTTAAAATCAACAATGGCTTATGTGTTATTTTCTTTGATCTGGTTGACCCATGGCGGATAACTACAACTTTAAAAGACATTACTCTATATAAGTTTTTTTATAAATCTTTCAATAGTGGCTCAGCTCACAAATCAAAGACACTTGTGTTCATGAACAATTTCTTTGCTTTCTATTTCTCAATTTATAAAGGTATGAGTATTATGGAAATAAAAGAATCATGAAATAAATCATAGATAATACCACAGGTGAGATATAACTTTGTTTTATTTTAGACACTTACAATGCACGGCCGACATTTTTTTGGTTTTATCACATCAGACCGATGCAATAGCATGCAGACGTATGGTGATGTCGGGATCAACTCTTTAATTGTATGCCCAAAAGACCCAGGTATAAGTCCTAGTACTAAGACATATTATAAGAAACAGAGATAGTTTGAATATGATTGGATGCTCCTTCCCCCAAATTTGGATGCCCTCCCCCCTCTTCACGCCACTAGACCGATGCCGCTGAATAAAACCTCTTGAACTCGTAGGCCCTTCTGGGATTAGGGGCCCTGAAACTTAAGAGTGATTAGCTTTATAGTAGATACGCTCTTACGCACACAAGGACACCCACACACACAGACACACACACACACACACACACACACACACACACACACACACACACACACACACACACACACACACACACACACACATATATATATATATATATATATATATATATATATATATATATATTATAGATCTTAGGTAAACTAATTTATAACATATTCATTTACATACGTTCCAAGAAGTCAACATAAACAACAGTTTCATGTACGATCGTTTCTGAGACGATATGAATTTTTATTGATATAAAATCTATTCATCACCACAGGGTTATATATATATATATATATATATATATATATATATATATATATATATATATATATATATATATATATATATATATATATATATAGTACTATCTGTCATGTAGAGTAGTGTTTCGGGCATTTGAAAACAATACAGTCTAAATGCTCTGGTTCCCCAAGCAGAACTAGCCAAGTTCTACCGCCAATACTTTTAATAACGGGTTTACATGGAAATGAAAGCACTAAAGTACCTTTGGTACCATCAAAAGAAAGTTTAGGAAAGAGGATATATCGACAATGCAAAAACTAAACTCAGGTATATATAATGTGTGCATACATGTATGCATATATATATATATATATATATATGTAGTCACATGGACAAATATGTACACACATGTATTTAAAGAACAAAATAACGACGGCACTTTGAAAAAGAGGCCGCTTTGAATTTTAGCAATTTTTAAACACTTTTTTTTTCCAAACAAATTATTTATTTTCGTCCACCGAGAGCGAGGTGGATGTAGGTTGGGTCTTACTGCATTATTATACCTTTATTGTAACATGGACACTTACTTTATGGCCGGTGTAACTGAAATCCCTAATGTATATGTAAAGACTATTATACATTCTAAATGAGGGGGTTAAGCTACACCGGCTATAAAGTGTGCATTTTAAAGTGAATATCCAATGGAGAAGTGATCCTCAATCTGTGCATTGCAAATAAATAAGTAACCCTTTTTCTTTTTCGATAATCGTGCCTCTATTTACTTGCCTCCCCACGAGGACAGAATTTGACACAAGCTCGGTTTTTAATGTAGGGAAAATTCAGCCCCCCCCCCCCAAAATCCCTCTGGATTGGGACAAAAATAAATTTGGCGTCAGTCTATAAGGATTTCTCCTTCACTGGCCGAAGACAGAACAGATGAAGTGTAGTATCAGAACAGGTACTACATATTGCTCCTAACTAAAAGGTCAAGTGTCAGAAACGTGTGGTAATTGACATTCATCTGTGGTTAAAAAATAACCAAAAAACGATGCGGCCTCTATTCCGAAGTTAATAATAGCATTTTATAAGAGTTTCTATCGACAAAATTAATATTATAATTACAAAAATAAGTCTACCCCTCTTCCCCCCACCAAAAAAAAAGATCAGTAAAATCAAGAAACTGCGAATGACGAAAATATCACAAATTAAATAATAAAATAACGGAAATCTCTGAAAAAATCTGATATAAAAGTACTTACATGTCTTCGGAGATGTAGGTATTTCAAACAGTAACACGGTGCCAATATTCAATAACTATTTACTTTCAAAGTCGACCATGCGTAAATAAACAAATGTCTTTATCATCGAAAACTCAATGTATAAGCAATAAATTGTATGTACGTCTACATAGTGTTTATAATATCGTTGACAAATATGTATATTTCATTCCAAATGCGTCTGGCTTCAGGCGAGATTTCCCTGCACATGTATTTTTATATATATATACACAATTCTCTTTCTCTCTTTATATAATTTGTCAATGTGCATGTGCGTGTGTTTTTTTCCTTTTTTTTTAAATAGTTATTTCTTGCAATTTTTTAAAATTCCAGTCCTAATTTTCTCTTTCTATCCGACTGACAATTCGTCTGCTAATACAACTTCCGAGTTACGATGTAAAATAAATGAGTAAGTTGTTACTTAAAAAAAAAGAGAGCAAATTGTTTCCTCTCTCTCCTTCTTTTCATTTAGGAAAGAGAAAAAGAAGAGCTCCGTTTAGGTATGCTTTTTGACTCTTCGAGGCATTCAGCGTTGCTGTCGTTCATGATGATGATGATGATGATGATGATGATGATGGTGATAGCGGTGGCAGCGGCGTTCCGAACAATTATGTTACGGTCGGAGGAAGAAGAAAAATAATTAAGAGAGAGAGAGAGAGAGAGAGAGAGAGAGAGAGAGAGAGAGAGAGAGAGAGTAAATTAAATGAGATAAATAAATAAATATGAGGAGTAAAAAGTGATGAAGATGGGGAATGTTAAAAAGAAAGCAAACCCATTCTATTCTAACGGACGGCCGGAGAAAGACAAAGGAAACGACGAGAGAGTAAATTAGATGGAAGAGGTGAATGAGTGTTGGAATTTAGAAAAAGAAGGAATCCCTCTCACTTTCTCTCCCCCCCCCCACCTCTGTCTTTCCCTCTCATTTTCTCTCTCTTTCTCTATTTTCGTAATCTCACTATTCCCTTTCTCTCTCTTATTTTCTCTCAATATCAGTGCCCCCTTTCTCGTTCATTATAATTCAATCTCCCCCTCTCACTGTCCATTTCTCTCAATATTCCTGCTTCCCCTTTCTCTCATTTTCTTTCTGTCCCCTCTACCCTCTTTTCTATTAATCTCTGTCCCTCTCTTTTTAATTTTCTTTTCATTTGCCCCCCCCCCCCCACCCCACCTCTTTCATATTTTATTTCAATCCGTCTGGTCACTCTTAACTTTTCCCGCCGTCTCCTCCCGTCTCTCTCTCTCTTTGTTACCCTCCCACTCCTTCCCTTCTCTTTCTTATTTTATTTCTATCCCTCCGACCCCCCCCCTTCTGTGCCCCCCTTCCTTTCTTTCATTTACTGTCAATCTATGTGTCTCTCGCTCTATCTCCTTTTAGTTCAACGCTCTCTTTCCCTTTCTGTTATGCATTTGACGATGAAGATGCTGCTACGGGCACAGGAAATCTACACGTCTAAAAGGGACAATTCTTCGAAATTGCGCTAGTGATTCGCATTTGAACCTGATTCTATACACGTGTGTATGCATGTCTGCGCCTGTACGTGTATTTATGTGTGCGCAATCACACGAGTGTTTACGCGCGCACGTGTAAACGTCGAACAGAACCCTAACCCTGGAAATTCTTCAGATGCATCCATTGAAACTGTGCGTTTAGTGCCTATTTACTTGCCTCCTCACGATGGCAGAGTTAGACACGAAGTATGCTTTGTAATGTGGGGGAAATTCAGCTCTCCTACAAATTGCCTCAGTCTAGAAGGATTTCCTACAGGCCTTTCTCACAGAAGAGATGTTGATAGTCTTTATTTACTCTATTCTTATTTCCATGAAAGGTGCTCGACTGAGTTCCAATTTCTGGTCCCTTCTTGTAAACTATTCACAGCAAGAACTCGTCTAGCTACTACCACTGCAAAGAATTTTCCATTTCTTCCTCTGTGTACCTAAAACCAAACAGGAATTTCCATGAACAGAGTTTATTTCCAAGAACTTCCCATCTTTGGGAGACATTACCATAGACTAGAACATGGTCATCTTCAAGTCCAATGTCAAGAAATACTTGTCGAGTTGTCATCTAAAGTAATAAAATATTGTCCATTCCATTCATTGTTTTTAAGCCTCTCATAGCGCTGTTCATCATTCTATTGATAATCTCATTCACTCTTATTTTCGTGTGGCTTTTGACAAACAGAGCCTCTTATCGATATGCGTGTACGCGTCTATAAATGCTATATCAAGTTTTAGCGTGGCACACCGACGAACATTCTATCTCAATTGAAAAGAGACGTTAAGGGATGATTAATACACTTGTGACGATCGGAAACTCCGTGAAACTGCAGTAAAGTTTTAAGTTAAGCCATTGTTATTATTTATTGTAACCGTACCGTAAAGGAATGACGGCAAAATATTCATATCGATATGCCGTCTAAAATGTCGTTAACATTTATATTGACGTAGCTATTATTGAGTCGCTTGGATTAAGACGCTTATCCTGTCCCTATTTTATTTTTGCCGGCACTAGAGAGCTTCCAAAGATTCCCACTTCCACTGTTTTATTTTGTCCCCGGTCTTTTGAAACCCTTGGCATTACTATCTTGGAAGACGCCATCCACCCAATGATCCCATTCCCGATGAATTTATTTTTTGAACACTCCTCTCTTAAGTCCCCACTCCCACTTAGTGACCGACCCGCTTGTTTTCGGTCTCGTGCCGGAAAACAGTGGGCGGTCTAACACTTAGTCATGAGGGAAAGCCGGGCCATACTAACTTTTTTACCATTTTATTTCGTTCTTTATTTTTCTTTCTTTTTGGGTGTTTTTAATATTTTTTCCCACTCCCACGATAATTCTTTTTACATCGATGTTTTTTGGGGATATGTTAAGTAGGGATCCACCCACAGAGTGAATGCGGTATTTTGGTGCAAGAATCTAGTTTAGAGTCAGCAAATGTTCTTTTTATGTTGTTTGTAAAATTTTGTGAAATAAAAAACATTGAACAGCTTGTCTCACTTATCCCCGACCCCCCCTCCCCCTACATAACGGGCACTATGCCTAAGGTCTGGTGAGTTCCCAAGGTTTGTAAAATCTTCATCTGTAGATAAAGATGAGGGTTGTCCGAAGGAACTCACCTGCCTAAATAAATCGGCCTTTTGGCTAAGATCAAAGTGTAGTATCTGTTCCGATGGATACTGCACGCTTGTCCTGTGCAGTTCTAGGAGGTCCACCCTCCCAGGCTTCGCCTCCCCTCTTTGGGGAGGAGTAAGTTTATTGCTTACTGTCTGAGGCGCCCCTACCGGGGAATGCCGACGGGGCTGCGCAGGCAATTTTTAAATGGCCAGAGTGCTCACCTCTCGAGCGTTGGCTTTTAACCCCACTTGCTCGACCCGATCTTGGGTCACATCTTACTTGTGAGAGTAAGATAAAACTGGCCTTGTGCCTAACTCCGGGAGGAGTAAATAAATATTATATAGAATTAAGTATGTGTATATGCTTATTATATTTGTATGCATATGATTCACTACTCAACTAATTAACCGATCTTTATGGATTTTGGAACACAGCTGGAAGGGGTAGTAATGTGGACTATATTAAGTTTAATTTAGTTTTATGCAACAGTTTTGTGAAATATTAACAATAGGGTATTACATATCAATCAATAAATATTTCAGTTTTATTTAGAGTATTTTAAATGTCTTTTAGGGGGCATAATATGGGCAAACTCTCCATTAGTCCAATAGAATTAGCCCCCAAATATGGTTAACCGGAGAGAAATTTGTACCAAGCTATATTTGGTATCGTTTGAAGCTCAATTTTAACATATCCAAAATTCACCCAAACCCAATGATGGGTAAAAATGTTTTACTTACTTTTCTGAAAGCACCGATTTCACCCAAAGTAACAAAAATCTCATTACGGCAGCTGTTGTTGTTGTTAGAACCAGTAATCGAAAGTTCGAACGTTTTAATTAATGTGTCTGAAGCGTTTTGCAATATACATAAAAAGCACCTTAAAGGCAGCAGACAACTTGTTGTTTTTCTTTTTGTTCTCTTAAATGATATTTTATTTTATTTTAAATGATATTTTATTTTAATGATACTTATCGCATATATTTTTCTGTGACAAAGCTTCTAATTTTTTATTGTGATTTTTGCAACATCATTGGCTGATTTTTGCAACATCATTGGCTGATTTTTGCAACATTTTATTTCATCAGTCTCTAGATTTATTTGGCTGTTGCATTTCACTTTGGTTTTAGAAATTAACATGTGAGTTGTCGGTTAGATTAAGTCATTTTAGAGTGTATTGAACAGAAGAGTACAGTCTGGAGCAGTTACTGATATGCAAGTGATTGAACCCAGCAAACGCTTTCTGGAAAAGCTGTGTCAAGGGTGTCGAGCCATGGCCACCGAGAGTTGACAAGGCCAATCAACTAACTTCCTGCCCCCTCTGACGTCACTGCATTGCGTGTAAAAACAATGGCCGTCGTAATGACAATAAGAAGGCATTTCGACTTCTCTATTCACTAAATAATCCATCAAAATTCAGGAAATCAACCAATTTTAATGAAATTTTCAGTATTTATTAATTAATGATCACGGAATATAATATATCCATTACTTTATTATAAAGCTTGGTGCAAATGTATTATTTCTTGTAAACAAAAAACACCTTTACTAAAGTTATCCAAAATATCAAAATATTAAAACAAAGCATTAGAAAACTTTAAAAATTGCATGTAAAAAAGAAAAGAAAGGAACACGATTCGATTTATCCTGAAACTGATCTTTATTCAATATAAATTTAAAGAAAATAATAATTCACGATCAAATACTGCAAAAAACTGAATTATGAATTACCATTATTTAAACTTCTAACCCAATCAACCGTAAGTAATCCAGACTTTGAAATTTGTTTAAAAATTATACAAAAAAAAGTTCAATATTAACCGTTTGTTTAATAATGGAATCAAAATTCAGGAAATCAACCAATTTTAAAATAATTTCGCGCTTTTTAAAATTTCATTTCATAATTCACAAAGTTAAAATGCCTACTGCATATGTTTGGATTTCCAAAAGAGAAAGCATTACTGCAAATATGTTTACACCGACTAAATATAGTGTAGTAAGTTTGAATTTTTTTTAATTATATAAAAAATCAAGTCTGAATTACTTATTCATTATTTGATAAAAAAGTAGTGTTCCATTTTTTTTCTAATTACTTTTTTTTTATGTCTTAAGTGTAGTATAGTTTATCTTTTCTCTGTACTTTTGTAGATTAAATAAATGAAATAATAACATCATATTTAATCAATATTTTCAAAAAAAAAATTCATTAAACAATCCTTTATTCAATGATAATATCGTTAATTCTTCGAGTTATACTGATTTTATTAACAAGAGTGTAGGGGCATTTTTCTTAATATATACGAAATAGTTAAAAAAAAAAATTTAAAACATATACAGATCTTATTTTCATTTAAAAAAATCATGGATTTTTTATATATATATAAAAATATACGTTTAGTAAAGGTGTATTTTGTTTAAAAAAAATAATACATTTTCACTAAGATTTGAAAAAATGTTTCATTATATCTCCTGTGCTTGTTTATTAATAAATATTGAAAACTTAATTAAAATTGGTTGATTTCCTGAATTTTGGTGAATTTTTAAGTGAAGGGAGGGTCAAAATGTTTTTACATTTTGGGGATCGGCCTTTGATTTTCACGTACCTATCTCTTAATAGCAAGATAGGAGTTGGTGATTCCATTATTAAACAAACAGTTAACATTGAACTTTTTTTTGTATAATTTTAAAACAAATTTCAAAGTTTGAATTACTTACGGTTGATTGGGTTAGAAGTTTAAATAATGGTAATTCATAATTCAGTTTTTTGCAGTATTTGATCGTGAATTATTATTATTTTTAAATTTATATTGAATAAAGATCAGTTTCAGGATAAATCGAATCGTGTTCCTTTCTTTTCTTTTTTTACATGCAATTTTTAAAGTTTTCTAATGCTTTGTTTTAAATATTTACAATATCGTATGGTCAACATGTTTTGATATTTTGGATAACTTTAGTAAAGGTGTTTTTTTTGTTTACAAGAAATAATACATTTGCACCAAGCTTTATAATAAAGTAATGGATATATTATATTCCGTGATCATTAATTAATAAATACTGAAAATGGCATTAAAATTGGTTGATTTCCTGAATTTTGATGGATTATTTAGTGAAGGGAGAAGTCGAAATGCCTTCTTATTGTCATTACGACGGTCATTGTTTTGACACGCAATGCAGTGACGCCATTTTCTAGCCAACCGGCCTGTAGTAACTCTCGGTGGCCACGGTCGAGCAGACATTTCTTAGTTGAGGCAGCTCTTACTAACAAGTTGTTTCAGAACATTTTAACTGAGGAATGCAAACAGCCCCCCCCCCCATAGTGCGAGAAGAGCGTAAAAACTCTCTCGTAAATGAAGAGGTAGGAGACGAAAACACAATAATTGATAAAATAGATACACAGGAGCCAGTCCATGATGACGATCTGCTTCTCAAAGAAGAGATCCAAGAGTTAACGAACCTGTATGAATGTGTTAAGTCTGGATAGGCTCAAGATGCAGACCTCCTCATCAGTGGAGCATTGATGAAGCTAAACAATCTACGAGAAGCACTAAAGAGCAAGCTCAGTGACCGCTCAAGAACAGCAATTTTATGGCTCCAGTACATAGATTATGTACAAATCATGAATTCGTGTAGAGCGCAGACAGAATTTGCAACCGTCAGTAAAATATTGAACCTGTTCACCACTAAGCGAAAAGTGCTCGTATTTATCTGCAATCCATGCTGGAACTGTCCACTGAATATCCTTGGTTGTACCAGTGCTTTGTAGAGTATAGTTATCACACAGTTCGAAGAAGCAGCATTGGGACTGATTTAGTGATAAAAAAATCATGATGACGTAAGTTAACAGCAAGCGTAGTCTGACCAGAGAACTGGGGTTCTCTAAATCGGTGAAACACATGTGGGTTCAAAGTTTCCACAAGTGTTCAAAGTTTCCACCAGTGTTCAAAATTTCCAACAGTGTCCAGAAATTGATCATGCAATGATTTGTTAACAGGTTTACACCATTAAACGAGTGAATAACATAAATATCTAGAGCAGTCAAGAATGAGCACACTGATCTGCTTAAAATTCAACAATGGTTTGAAATCTTTGAACATTTTGACTCAAATGATACTAATTTGAGAAGACGTGTGACATCAAAAGAGAGCGGAATAAACTGTGATAAAGTGGAAGAAGTCAGGAAGAATACAAAAGACTCTCGACAATAAGATGTTGCATAATGCCAAAATCAAACGACGGGATAAAATCGTAACATCAAACTTGACCAAGAACCTGTTCCAATTGATCCTACATTATTGTTTTCTCGATTGCTACTTATTCTGCGGAGAGAAGATGACCTTGCGCCATACTTCGGGTATGAACTTTTCCCAACAAATGAGAAAAGGGACACAAATCATTCCCTAGTAGAGCTCTTATCAAGGAAATTTCCGAGCAACAGGGCTTTCCTGTATCAGAGTTATCCTCGATGGTGTAGTACCCCTTCATAGAGTTACATGGTTACCGAATTCCACGTATAGTGATGTCATGCAGCAATACATAGAATATGTCAAAACCAAGTTTGGGTTTTGCAGGTTTTTGATGGTTACAGCTCTGGCCCCAGCATCAAAGACCAAGAGCACTTACGACGAAAAGAGAAAACATCAGCGAACATAAACGTCTAGCTAAAATTGGTCAGGCTACAATAGTCGACAAGCATCTCTGACAAACATCACCAACAAAGTTCAGTTTAGTCAGCTGCTGGGACAAGCTTTGAATGAAGAAGGTTGTCGCATTAGTTACAGCAATGCGGATACTGACACGCTGATTTCTTCAACTGCGCTGAATCTTGCTTTGTCAGGGGAAACACAGTTATAGAAGCTGATAACACGTATGTTCTCATCATACTTTTTCGTCATTGGAAAGGGAATATGACTGACCTCTGTTTTCAATCGGAGGCAAAAAGAAATGCTGATAGCTTTGTTTCTCTTTACTCCATCAGGAGCATCTCAAGTGACCCTGGAGAAGAACTTAGGCATCTTACTTTGTTTATACGTGTGTGGTTTGGGTCTGATTCGACTTCAGCAATATTTGGTCATAGCCCCCAGCACCTTGGCCCTTTTAAAGAGGTCAAAAGCATTGAGAGTATGTGCACAGTGTTTGGGAAAGAGGGTGCTTCGCCAGAGGATATATCTAAAGCTGGTCAGTCAGTATTTGCTGTAAGTTACGGATGTAATGCTGACGACTTCCTCAACGTTTGTAGTACCAAAGGTATCTAGACATGGTCGCCTCACAAACAGCAAAGTTAGAACCACAGAAGTTGCCACCTACAGAAAGAATAGCCACTTCCATTCACACAGAGTCTATCTTCGTTTGTGGGATACACTGGGCACATGTGAAGAGAATCTATGGAAATGGGGTTGGTTCAAAGATGTAGCCAATTTATTTTCTGTCACGATGGACAAAGCTTTTGCCCCGGACAACCTCATGATAATAACTCGTTGCAAGTGTATAGTTTCAAAGAAATACAAGTGTATGGAACTTACTTGTGTTCCCGTCGCAGAAGTGGTTTGAAGTGTGTGGCAACATGTTAGGGTTGCTGTGAATAAATTTGCAACAATATTGTCATCGGTGTGTCTTGAAGGGTGGTTGAAGAGGACGGAAATATATTTGACATTGTGTTTTATTGAGAAGACAGCAGATGCATGCTTATATATGGAAACCTGCAGTTATATTGAAACTGATTTTTTAGTCATTTTAAACAAAATCCAGATTGAATTAAAATCATATTGTCTTTATTGATTTGCTTTTACACTCAATATCGCTGTATTTATAATCTGAAACATAAATGTTCACTATTTTAGAAGGTCAACAAGGTCAATTATTCAACCCAGAATAAAATATTTAGGAGAGCCTTATAAAAACGTTAATGCTTTACGATAAACTTCGATTATAGGTATCTGTTTTGGTATAAAATTATGGTGGAACGGGGTTAGGACACTCAATTAGAGAAAAGCTAAAAAATATGTGTTCGAGTTATATTATAATCAACAAACCCGAGAATTTGATGTGAATTATCAAAACTTTCAATAATTTAGGTCGCCAGGCTAAAACTACGTTGCTGCAATGACGTAATGCCCAAATATTTGAACGACGGGGCTAAAATTCATGAATTAAAAAAAAAATAGTACGGCTAAAATATATTTGGGTAAACCCTGCTACTCCAATTCTGTTATAACACGTCACAAGCACTTTTTCAAATCAAGTACATTTGTTTAATATTTTACCCCCATATTTGACATCTGCAGACAAATTACTTTGAAACTTCCAGTGTCCTCTGATCATTACCTATATAAACTTACACGTTCTATAAGTTAAATGTGTCTGATTTTGAATATAACATCCATATTTTGATTGGCTCCTTTAAAAAAGATGTTTAACACCTTAAAACCTTGAGTTTGCATGCAAATCTTTTTTTCCTGTGTATTTTATTTCTCCGGGTGAAATAGGTGCATTCAGAAAAGTCGGTATAAAACCTTTTCGCATGCTTGTTCCTATGTGAATTTGAGATATGTTGTTCTCCATCAAATTGTGCTTCCAACGATAGCAAATATAGTTTGGTACAAATCTCTTCCCGGTTCAACCTTAATTCTACTGGATTACATTTCAAAATTAAAAGATTTGCACAGAATTTGATCCAATGTCATGAAGCACAAATTAAACAAGATTCCCTGAATTTGTATTTCTTCTTTAGATCCTTTAATCTTAAGCCTTAAATCTTAGACATTTTCTATGATCAAAATCATATAATTAATTTTTATCAAAATTGGAATAAGGATTCTAGACATAAGGTTTAGTATTATTATATTTGATTTTAATCTCCCAAAAAGGAACATAAAAGTGGTGCAAAGCTCTTCTTTTTTGGGAATTAATTTTACCTGCTCTGGGACGAATATTCCTCTAGTATATATTATTCAATCGACACTATACATTCATCATCCATCGTACCTTCAGTTTCATGGATCCACTGGAAACAACCTGTACAAGTAATTGAGTCTTCTTGTTATTACTCCTATAACACTGAACTACACACACACACACACACACACACACACACACACACACATATATATATATATATATATATATATATATATAATGTGTGGGTGTGTGATTCTTGGCTAATAATGATGAATTTCTTCACATTTGACAAATAAAATTTAGTCTTAATGATAACAGAAAATCATGTAAATTATCAATTTTTTATTTTAATATTTCTAACGCTCCCCTGTCCTTTATGAAAAATGTATTTTTTGATAAAAATTGAATGAATATGATACTTTTATTAAAAAGTAGGCATTTTCAACTTTGTAAAACGCATATTTCTCTGTGTTAATGTACAAGTAATGTATCGCTCCCAGCCAATGTTAAAGAAAACCTCTACTTTTTGTTTATATGAATATGCTATGCCTAACCTTGATCACGTGGGAAATGCAGCTAATGTGGGTTTATCGTCCGCTGACATTATCGTATATACTATCATATCATACGACTTTTGAAACCTAAATTTAAACTTGTTAGATACTACGGCACTAAATCAACAAATGTTAGGTCTCAACCATTTACTTATAATATTTTAATCATAAAGGAATCATCAGTTCAAATCTAATTATAAACATACCTTGTGCTTCTTCGGCTGGCTTCTCAATGTGCACACCCTGTCGCCACTGCAATCAAAAGTCGGTTGCATTTTTCTTACACTAATTTATCATTATATCAATAATTCAAAGACATTATTACAGAAAGATAATTTATTTCGCCATGGTCGTCTGATTAGACTGAAATAAAAAAAAGGTGAGACGGAGAGAGAGAGAAAGAGAGAGAAAGAAAGAGAGAGATAGAGAGAGAAAGAGAGAGAGAGAGAGAGAAAGAAAGAGAAAAAGAGAGAGAGAAAAAGTTAATTAGAAGCGCATGACTTTGTTAATTTTATCGCTCGTTAATACATTTCAAAACATGTCTTTCCAGATCTATCGCTTCTCTCAACTCTTACAACTTCAAGTTTGCAAATCAATCCTCATACGTTATTACCGCTAAACCCTTTATTCACACGCTTTTCCTTAAAGAACACCCGCCTAAACCCTGCTCCCCCCTTTAGTCAATAATATATCCTGTTTATAACTTCCCTTCTACATTTCTCCTGACGAATATTTTTCAAACAAAAACACATTAACTAATGTAGTCACCAATATCCAACACAGTAATCGAAAAAAAAAACAAAACAGTGTAAATAATAAAAACAAAAAGTTTTACTTCTTATTAATAAAAAAAGAACGAGTATTCTTAAGATGCGACTATTCAATCGAAGGGTTCATTGATTAAAATGATATTTCAAAATTAAACCTGATCACTCGACAAAAATGCTATTTCAAACTTTAGCGTGACAGTCCGACGAAAATGTTATTTTCAAAGTAAGCGTTACATTCTGACATAAATGCTATTTTAAACTTAAGCGTGACAGTCCGACGAAAATGCTATTTCAAATTTAAGTGTAACAGTCCGACGAAAATGCTATTTCAAACTTAAGTGTAACAGTCCGACGTAAATGCTATTTCAAACTTAAGTGTAACAGTCCGACGAAAATGCTATTTCAAACTTAAGTGTAACAGTCCGACGTAAATGCTATTTCAAACTTAAGTGTAACAGTCCGACGAAAATGCTATTTCAAACTTAAGTGTAACAGTCCGACGAAAATGCGATTTCAAATTTAAGCGTTACATATCAAGCTATAGACTGACAAAACTGAAGATTTTGGACGCATCTAAAGATTCAAACATAATTTCGTTAATACCAATGAGCATGTGTAAAAACACTAAAATAATGTGTTGAACTGAAGATATAATTAGTTGAATACACCCACCACTGTTTTAAGGAATGAGAATCAGGTCTTAATCTATGCGCGGTCTTTTAACAAGAACTATGATAAGAGGGATTTGCTATTAATTTACTGTTTATCCTCTAGTACGAAAAGCGAAGTCGGTACTATCGTTATGTAATGCACGTAACGAGAAGAAAACTCAGGGCCAACGTCAGACAGAAGCGTGTGCAAAAGAAGAAGAAAACAATATGATATTGGCGTCTAAACAGGATATGAACATGGATTCACAGAGTGTACGACAAAAAATGTTTTGAAGTAACGTATACCAAATTAGAATCAGTCTCTTTTCTCTCCAACCACATGACAAATTAAACTTCTCTCAATTTCTACTTATCCCAAACACAGAGGAATGAAGAAAGACTATAAAGACACAATAAAGGGATATTATTTTATTTTTCTAATACTGATTCTAAGTGATTCTTTCATTCTCTACATAGAGTCAGTATTCAACATTATAAATATGGCTGAATTTTAAAAAGAGTGTGCACATCAAATATATGCATCTGCTTTAAAACTTTAGATATAGAGAAAGTGGGTGAAGGGGCGAGAGGGCGAGAGAAGGATAGAGGGGGGGGGGGGTTTAGAGAGAAAACACGTGGTTGGTATTTTTGCGTCATGGCGACGGGCAGAACTTCCTTCATGATGCCGGTATGATTATATGTTTTTTGTTACTTTATCGTTACATTCGTTGTTTTTATTTCTGTTTCAAACCGATCTAATGAGTCGGGTGGTGTCTTTGCCGGGTCATACAGTCATTTACTGATGTGATTTCCTAAGTCATTTAGGTGGACAATCAAATGCATAACTTATAAAGTGTGTGTGAGAGAAATAGATGAGAAAGAGAGGAAGAGAAAGCGTGTAAGAGAGAGAGAGAGAGAGAGAGAGAGAGAGAGAGAGAGAGAGAGAGAGAGAGAGAGAGAGAAAGTACAAAAAGCTGAAGAGATAGTATTAGTGTTCTTAGATCGTGACGTTGGTCTCATAAATCGACATCTGCTCAACTTTATTGGTGTAAAAAGAAAGCAAAAGCCGATGAAAGAATTTATGACGCAAACAACCAACCCAGCCGGGGATGATGATCTGCTGAATTAAATAGATTGATAGTGTGAATATTCAGTGTTGTTTCTTTTTATTCATCCCAAGCCATAAGGTCAAGCCTCTATAATAATATGCTATGGCAATTTCATGCTTGTACGTACGTTATCACCCTGCTCATTTTAAAAAAGATAGGATGGCCTGATCGCTGAAGATGTAATGCAAAAAAAAAAATTTTTTTTTAAATTTCATTAGATGATACTCGAACGTGAAACTCGAACTAAAATAAACTTTCTTTGCCTTCTGGCTAGGATCAATATGTAGTGTCTGTTCTGTTCAAATATGGTACAATAATATCGTGGGGTTTGCATTCGCGCCGGGCGTTCATAGAATGGAAATATGTCACAAACTCCAACAAGGGTTTTAGAGATAGACCCCCCCCCCCCATAACCAAAACAATTCTGAAACTACATTGCAGAAATATACAACTGTAGAATTTCTACGAGTCCCGCTCGTCATTACTAACACGAAGACGATATAGCGGTATCGCATATTGACACTGAAATTGGACCTTCAAATTTAAGGATAATGATATACGAGATGTGTCTGGATTGAAGTCACAAACAATTTATTTCAATGTCAAACAACAAACTTCATGACCCCCTTCAAGTAAACTTTCTGAACCGTTCTTATCCTTCTCTGCCACGCTTCTCTCTGCACTGCTCGAAAGGGTTTTATTTGATGTCTCAACTCTGTATTTACAGGCGTTATGGTAGCTTCCACACTTTCAAAACGAGTCTCTTTGATAATCACCTTGATTGGAATAAAAATAAAAGTCACACGGAACAAGTGCAGGTAAATATGGGGGTTGCACCAGTACATTAGTTTGTATTATTTGGATTATTCGTACTACTGTTCTCATCTTAGATGTTACTCTTACAATGTTTCGGCTGATGTAACCTCTCACCTTCTTCATGTGCGTCTTGTCGAACTCGCGAATCTTCATGCCGAACTCGGGAATCTGTACGGAATTTAGAACGTAACAAATAGTAATAAGCAGTAATAAGTAGTAAGATTACACATCTTAAAACAAGAATAGGTTTAAGGTTCCTAAAATTCACACTAGACTTGTCCGCAAGGACCCGTGGTGCAACGGATAAAAGTGCTAAGTGACAGTCTTCTGTGGGTTTAAGGTTCAATCCCAAGTACGGGCAATATTAAGAATACAATTACGAATTACTTTAGACTTCTACCCGGCCATGGCCAACGGAACGAGCTACCCCCGTAGATTAAATAAAGGGTTATAAATTCTGTACAGTTCGGCATAAAGATTCCCGAGTTCGACAAGACGCACCTGAAGAAGGATTATATCGATCGAAACATTGTGAGAATAACATAAAAAACTGTAATGTTTGCAGAAACTACGATATGTTAAATGATAACAAAATCCGCCATCTCTCTTTTAGCCATAGCTCACACAGCACATATCACACGTAGCCTTGTTATTTTTCAGATACACCTCGTATGTCTGTTGTTTCATCTTTATCTCTCGATGCTGACTGAAAGAGGGCTTGGATAAATCTTAGTAGTGCGATATGTTGTTATAAAGGTAGCGACAATATTTCCGGATGCTGAATGCAGAAATGTTAAGTTTTAGCACCCCGAGTAAGCAAAGTATAAACCCTCTTCCTCGTACAAGAAACAATTGTGTAAAGGGAGGCGATCAGATCTTATTTCCCACTGCACATACTCTAATAATTCTCTACTTCGCTACAGTTACTAAAATTTGAGAAAGACAAACTGCCCACCATTTTCCCCAGCCACTGCTAACAACTGAGTCGTAGGAAGTGACATCAGAAATGGAAAATAGAAGAGGTCGCTTCTACTTCCCTTCTCTCGCTATTTTTTTCTGGGTCTTATAAGACTTGCTTCAACGGCCGGAAAGAACGTTCCCTCCCAACCCTATCAGAGGGAAATTGGGGTACTTTAAAACGTTTTTTCTGTTTCCGGGGATATAGAATAGATACATGAACCGTAAAAAGATGTAGTTGCCTCTTTATTTAGTCGCTGCATAAAACCCAAACTCAATCATATGACTGTGCGTACGTTGACCTGATATGCTCGCAAGAGGCGATCAGATCTTAGGTCGGTGCGCGAGCATATCACGTCAACGCACGCACAGTCATATGATTGAGTTTGGGTTTTATGCAGCGGCTCGGATGCGAAGTTGGGACCGCTACGACCAGAGACAGATGGATGAAGACACCGCAGGAACAGCAGAACCCAAAGAATTACCGAACGACGAGAGGACAGCTATAATTATCGTCATAATCAGACGAGAGTCGAATCAGAGCATGGGACTAACTCGTGCTTGGATCCACGTTTAACACTATCTTTTAGTCTCGGGAAATGTTATTTATCTCCGGATATATCATGAATATCCATAATATAAAGTCAGTTGGGTCCGTAGAAAAACAATCACATATTGTAAAACCATGTAAATCGCATTTGCCCCAAAGTCATCGCTTCCCTCATTCAAGTGTTATCCAATGCTACGTACGTCTCATATATAGTTTATCGCGTCTCTTGTATGATTGTTTACGATAGGCTATAAATATAATTTCTTACAAACTAACGCACTTTCTGCGTATAACCCCCCCCCCACACCCCCACACACACCCACACCCACACACACACACACACACACACACACACACACACACACACACACACACACACACACACACAACAAATGAAATCCTTGGTCCAGGCATTTTCTGTTACCTTATTTTGACCAAATCATCACCATTATTCTTAGTAACGGCTCTGTTAGCCACACCCCACACTACGGGATGAATTCAAACTTGTCAGCGTTGCCCTCAGGTACTTTTTCCAATATATAACTGACTTCTTGGTCAGATTTAGTCGTTGTTTCATTGATTGTTTCTTTCTGTACGTTGGTGTTGTGCCCCGTTGGTGTTGTTTTTCATATTTAAAAAATAAAAAATAGCCTTATGAAAATCATGTTAATTTTAGATGTTAGTATAAATTTTATATTTCGTATTGTCTTTAGTCCATTATAAAAAAATTATTTTTTTAATAAAAATTTATTGAATATAAAACTTTTATGAAAATCCGGACATTTAAAAAACTTTGTACAGCGCTCATTTCAAATGTCATTCGATGACGCTTCTGTGCCATCACGCGTATATCGGCTCCGCGTGAAATTGTACGCATGGACCGCAAAAAGAATTTCTCTTTTGTTGTTGTTAATATCCAGTCTTCACGCTTGTTTTTCATGTTCTTTTTACCGTGAAGTGTAAATGACTTTTTTTCCAATTAACAAGTATTTTTGTCAAAACGAGATCCTCTCAGCCTGTAAATAACTGATATATATTTAAAACACCGACATCGAAGTTCACACCTTATCTGTATATGTATAGTTTTAATATCTATTTTGCTCTTTTTTGTTTGCGTCCATATATAGGACGCAGGACAGTCCGAAATTTTAAATCATATTAACACTTATAATTTGATATGCTTCTATCTTTTCTATATCGCTACGTTTTTATTTTTTCAAATAGGAAGAAATTAATGATTTTTAGTTGAGAAACACATTTAAAATTACAAGAAAAGCTAACGTGGATTAATCATATAATGATCATGATAAATTTTTAACCATTCTTAAGTCCATTTATTTTGACGATGTTATTTGTTACACAAAAGAAAATATGCATTATATCAATAAAAACCAGATATCTCGTGAACTGAAACATTTTAATACGTTTTAGTTCAGGCGATTTGAAAGCGATCACCTAACACAGCAATTAAGTTGCTTTGTAGGTTTGTTGTTTGTTTTTCAGATCAACATTTAATAAATTTCTCTTTAAACTGAATTCTCCGTTTCATTACATTTTTTAAGTATTTTTGAATCTCATTGATAATTAGATGAACTAAATCGTCTATAATGAAAAGCATCATCGATAACAAACAAAAAAAAACGATTAAGACGTCTTTTGTAGCTGAAATGTTTCAAGTGGTTGACTAGGAGGAGCATTCTTTGAACAGAACCAAACATCTCAAAGAAATGCACGAAAAAGCAAAATGCTACATTATTCAAATCAAAGAAATCTATTTTCAGAATTTTATATCAGATGTTGGGTTTTAATCATTTAATTGATGATTTTTAATTTCTTCCTGGTATAGCTGCTTCTTGTGGTGGTGACGACATCATCATTAGCATCATAATACTCAACAGCAGCAACAGCAGCAACAGCAGCATAATCATAATCGTCATCGTCGTTATCGTCTTCATCTTTATCTTCGAGAAGATCTTTAAACTAACTTTGAGTATAATTCGCGAACTAAGGTCCTCCATGCATTCCGGTCTTGGTCAAGCTTCCCCAAACCGTCCCCAGGTATAGCCAGCCGTCTTCACATCTGCATCTAAGTCACGGCACCGTTAAACCCTGAGGCGAAATACATTTCAGTGAAAGAGACTTCTTCGGTGACTCGTTTATAATAGATAATAAATACGTCTCCCTTAGGATATATGCATAGGCGTGGTATCATTCCTAACACACTTCGAGTTCGTTGGTCTAATAACCTAAAAGTATTTAGCGGACAAACAATTTTTATCTTGTACATATATATATATATATATATATATATATATATATATATATATATATATATATATATATATATATATGCAAACATCAGTAAATAACACGGAGTGTTTTTGCTTGATAAGACCTTTTTTATTTTTTCAATTTTGCGCGTAGCCACTTTCGTATTTCGGTCAAATTGCTGTATGTAAATTCGGTGGGGGTCTTCTTCCATTTTTCTGTATTCTTTCGTCATGCTGCCCAAATACACACGCAATACATACATACATACATACATACATACATACATACATACATACATACATAAAACATACATACATACATATATACATATATATATATATGTATATATATATATATATATATATATATATATATATATATATATATATATATATATATATATGTACGTATGTATGTATGTATAGACAGTCGAATTTAGATCCTGGTTTGAGTCACTTGCTTGTCTAGACACATTGACCAGCTGTGATACAGCGACACAGTTTGTATGTGGATGACTAAAAATGCCTCTTCTTTTTGGGTTGAGCTCTCTGGTAAGTGAAATCGCCAACTACTACTAGCTTAAAATGCATTGCTCTTTGTGTAAACAAACAATGTTTACATTGAGATTTTGCTAACTTTCAGCAATGCCGAATGATAACATAGTGATTAGAACGGCCAACTATCGCCAAGAGGGTCGATTTTAGATACATGCTTAAGGCACTTGCTTTTCTAACTACACTGAATAGCTATGATACAGCGACACATTCTGTCTGCGGATGACTATATATATATATATATATATATATATATATATATATATATGTATATATATATATATATATATATATATATATATATATATATATATATATATATATATATGTGTGTGTGTGTGTGTGTGTGTGTGTGTATACAAATGATATTAAAAATTCATCTCGTATTCTACCGCTATTGAGATGCTTACGTAGCAAGTTTGTAGGTTTTCACAATTTCAGTTTTATCTTTGCAGGTTATTGAAGTGGAAGGACTGATGCATTTCTAGAAGAATAGAGACAATTAAACAGTCATTAGTGTTGACGATGGCAATACTCCATGACTGTGGTTCCATCTCTTTTTCCATCCACCTTACTCGCCATAGTTGGCACCCTCTGACTTTCATCTATTTCCAAACATGACGAAATATTTGGTGTGG
This sequence comes from Sepiola atlantica, assembly GCA_963556195.1. Classification (NCBI taxonomy): domain Eukaryota; kingdom Metazoa; phylum Mollusca; class Cephalopoda; order Sepiida; family Sepiolidae; genus Sepiola; species Sepiola atlantica. The sequence continues at coordinate 149,504,494 of OY744518.1, read as the reverse complement.
CGACGTTTCACTACATATGGGGTCATAGAGACTGTGAGTACTTTCAAGACCAATATTCAGAGTTCTACGGTAAATGGTGGATCTCTTCAGCACAAATGGAGAAAGTGTGTGGACTTAGAGGGAGGCTACGTTTACAAATAAAATACCAGAACATTTGTATTAGATTCTATGGAAGCTCAGTACTTTTTATTCACCCGTGAGAAATGTCTTCTGTGGACCCTAATCAGAGGAGAATACTTCCAATAATCAGTTAAATCTGACAAAAGAAAATAGACTAATTAAACATAGAATTATTGTCAAGTTGGTGAACATATATTCGGGGTTCAGCTTACTTTGCAATTTTCGTCACGATGTCATTAATTGCACAAAAGAAAAGTTAACTAACTAGCAATAATAGAATCCCTCCAATCGAATATTTTACTACTATATATAAAGTAATTGTTAACCTTGTTATTGAACAGCCGATTGTGATAACTTCTTGTTGACGTACACTACTCCCCTCAAAATGAATGAGCTAATGTTTTGGTCTCATGACAATAGATCAGATACTACACTACCACCCTCAAAAAGAAGATATAATCCCTGGAAGAATGGTATCATGGCCAAAGAACAGATACTAAACTACCCCCATAAAAAGGGGGAGGTAATGCTTCGGGGATGGTATCATGACAAACGATCATACAGCATTACCCGCCTTCCGAGAGAGGAGTTAATGCCCCAGAGGATCATCTTATGACAACAGAACGGATACTACATCATCCTATTGAATTTAGCATTAAAAGATAGTACAATAGTATATTAATAATATTATAATATCTATTAATAATAATAATAATAATAATAATAATAATAATAATAATAATAATAATATTAATAATATAATAATAATAATATAATAATAATAATTATAATAATATAATAATAATAATAATAATAATATTAATAATATAATAATTATAATATAATAATAATAATAATAATAATATAATAATAATAATAATATTAATAATATAATAATAATATAATAATAATAATATAATAATTATAATAATAATAATAATAATATAATAATAATAATAATAATATAATAATATAATAATAATAATAATAATAATATAATAATAATATAATAATAATATAATAATATAATAATAATAATAATAATAATAATATAATAATAATAATAATAATAATAATAATAATAATAATAATAATAATAATAATATAGTTTCAGCTTCAGACTAACAGATAGCACATCTCCATTAATAATAGAGAACATCAACTAAATAAAAGGCAAGATAAGATCAGCTCAATCAAGTCTTACCAACTTTGTCCGGCCATGCCAATAACAGTATTTTACCTTTGTCTATTTCTTTATTGGACCTACTCTTCTCTTGCAGAAGTTTATAAATATTTTAAAAAATGTCGTCGTTATTTAATGTTATCTTACCCTCTCTCTCTCCGTTTATATATATATATATATATATATATATATATATATATATATATATATATATATATATATATATATATATATATATATATATATACGAAGATAAAATGAAATTGACATGTCGTGAAGACATGACTTGTGAAAAAGACAACAGAAAAAACAAATTATATACAGGAATAAATCACCAAAAAACGAGATATTTTACCGGTTTCGTTGGGATTAACGAACGTCTTCAGAAATTAAAAAAAATCTTCCCTCTTTTCTGTAGATGGTGACTGATCTGAACGAAACCGGTAAAATCTCTCGTTTTTTTTAATGATTTATTTCTGTATTTAATTTGTTTTTCCTTTTGACTTTTTCACACACACACACATTTGCAAAGTTGAAATTTTTCGTATTTCCGATTCCAATTAGTCGTCCCAACACTAATATATATATATATATATATATATATATATATATATATATATATATATATATATATATATATATATATATATATATATATACAAAAACAGCCTTTTATTTAATAGATTACATAAGAATTTCTTGCCGTCTGTCCGTTAACTACTTTTAGGCTATTTTTGGTAGGAATGATAGCCAACCTATACAGATTTTCTTTAGAGGGTCATACATATTTATTTTATTTTAAGACTCTCTATTAGATTAGCTTGCTAAACTCCACACAATTAACACTTTTATAAGCCCATAACTTTAGTTACATAAGCTTTATTTTAACATAATTTTCACTATAGCATTATGTCTTTTGATTGATTGGAATTATTCTAGAGTTTGGCATCTTGCACGTTTGAAAAGTTTACTTGGAAAAGTTTTAACCATTCTGTTTGATTTTTACCTTTGGTTTGAATGTGATTTCGGCTATAAGCGAGACACAGTGTTATATATTTAACGCTTTCATCATTCTAAATACATTTAATGGGAAGTTAATTCCACACAATTGAAATCTTTATATCCATAACTTCAGTCATGTAATCTCTATGTTCACAGACCATTTTATCAGAGCATTATATTTTAGGCGGCTTTGAAGTATTTTGGTGTATGTTCTTTGCACCTACTAACATTTCCAATTGTGCCCCCTTCTTATGAACACGTCCTTTGAAAGGTATTCCAGCTAATGTTTGAAAGCCCATTCGTGACCTTCTAGTGCAGATCAAACCCCAGGGGTTCGGTTTGTCAGTTCCACGGAGTTCGACAGAAGTCCATAAAAACAAATTATAATTTTGTGTTTTGTTTTCAAACTGTGTGTAAAAGGTATGTTTTTTCTTTTCAGCCCACAAAATGTATGGCAAAAGTAATGTCAGTTGGTTATGTCTGGTACGGTTTCAAGTGGTTTGTCTGTATCTCAATGCATGCTTTGCACTGTAGAATGAATCAACTTCAGCCTGGCACCAAACAAAACTACGGACACACTTCATAAATTTTCATGGCGGACAGTACCAAGTTAGAACACAGTTTGATGCAGACTTCGTTCCAGAAACTGATCCTTATTGCATCATTTAAAATTGCATACCAAGGCAAAGAGCATGCAGTCATTGAGCCACTCATTGTCTAATGTTATATTTTCTTTTCCGCATGGTTAATAAGCAAAAATCAAAACTAATGGTTCGACGAGTCGTGATGACGTCGGTTACTCCACTTTGTGGTCTGATCACGGTGTTTTCTTTTTCTTTCACGTAATCTGATGCCGAGCGTAATGCGTTTCATTTTGCATTGTGTCATTCTTAGCTTTTCTATTGCTGCATTATTAAGTGCCCATGTTTCGTTACCACATGTAATAACAGACGTGATGTATTCGTTAAACACTTTCCGTTTAATGTTTATAGTGTTCTTTCTACTCCTCATGATGTTGTCTACTTTGAAAAAGTCTGTCCATCCAAACGCAATTTGCCGTTTGATTCCAGGCATGATATTAGCGTTGCTTCTTACTATCTTCCGTAAGTAGACGTAGTTGTCAACATTCTTGACATTTTCACCGTTTACTATGACTGGGGCTTTTGCAGCATATTTGTTGAACATGACCATGTTTTTTTCCAGTGTGCATTTTAAGGCCAAGTATGTGGCTAGCATTGTGAATAACGTTAAGAACCCCTTCTAGTTCTTCAGGTGTGTGACTTCTGACAATGATGGCGTCGGCAAATTCTAGATGAGCAAGGTATTCTGCATTTATATTAATACCTCTGCCTTCCCAGTGAATTTTATTGATCACCCAATCTTGCAGGCAGGGTGTAAAGAGGTTTGGTGAATTGTACCGCCTTGTCTGACACCTCTTTCTAGATTGATCTTTTCACTATCCTGTTGAAGTTTTAAAGCTGATGTGGCTCCATCGTAAAAGTCCTGATACAAGTTGATGTAAGCGCTATCAACTCCTTGACTTTTAAAGCTGTGACCATAGGGATGAATTCGATGGAGTCAAATGTTTTTTCATAGTCGACAAAGGTAAAAAGTGGTATACCGTGCTCATTAGCTTTCTCTTGAAGTTTGCTTACAACTTGAATATGGTCCATGGTGAAAAATCCAAGTCGCAAACTAGCTTGTTCTCTGAGTAGGTTTCTGTCAAGTGTGTTTTTCATCCTTTTGAGAAGAATTTGGGAGAATACTGTGTAAACAACAGAAAGTAAGCTTATTGGCTTGTAGTTTTTAATATCTGTTAAGTCTTCTTTCTTGTGGAGGATGGTAACTGACGCATCTTGCCAGTTGCTAGGCATTTTGCCTTCGTTAAGGCATTTGTTGTATGAGCTGATGAGAATCTCTGCGATTGATACACTCCCATCTTGCAGAATGCCTGTCGTAATTCCATATTCTGGAGATTTATCTCTCTTTAGTCGTTTAATTGCAGACTGTACTTTGGGCGTTAGTATGGGAGGGGGTAGCATAGCATTCCTATTTCTGTCTATCAATTTCAAGGTCTCCTGGTTTTGTAGAGCTTGATGTAGAACTCTTCACATTTTCTGATTAACCGGTTTGTCAGTTGTGGGGGTACCATCGTCTTCTTTCAATGCGGTGATGTTTCTCCAGAGACATTGTTTCTTTTTAGTGGCCTTGAGACTTTTGTTCTTTTTCAAAGCTTCTAGCTGTTCTTCCTCGTTGCAACCCCTTATTTCTTTATTCATTCTGTGACGTAAGGTTGTGCATACTTCAGAATATTCAATGTACTGAATATTCGTACCTTCTCTTTTTATCTGTCTCCTGTTTTCTCTTAGCAGTTTGGTCTTTGCTGAGAGCTTGTCCTGTCTTGGTGACTTATCTCTTCTACTAGTGTCCAGTACCATTTTTAAGATAGTGGAGGTGATAAAATCTCATGCTGTGTCTACATCTAATCCTGGTAGTGTTGCTTCAAGTGCGTTGAACCTGTCACTTAGTTCCAGTTGAAATTCTCGTACTTTGGCATATAGCAAATCGTGGTTAGGAATTTAAAAAAAAATTAAGAATGAGTTTTGTTCTCTTATTTAGGGTTTATGCAGGTAGCAGCATCGAAGAATACTGCAGCTTCTCTACCCTCGTGATTAGATTGCATATGTATTGGCTTTTCTATTTATTTTTGTTTATTTATTGCACAGACGTCTTTTATACAACCGACTTTTAAAAATTTCTTGGTGATGATAAAATAAAAATAAACGAAAATAAAATCTGTCATTGTAAACTCGCTGAAAAAGATGTAGACATTAAAATGGTACACCTGCTCCGCTTGAAGATCACGCCAAGTCTTGATCGTTAATCAAAGATTTTGTCGTTAAATAGTCAAGGCAAAAAAGCATAGTTCATCGATTTTTATTGGTATTCACACCATTTAGAATTTTTTCTTCTTTTTTTTTGGGCAGAAGTGAAACAATCGTTATAACAAAGAGATAAGAGATAAGCAGGTGTCAGACGCCACCATTATATTTCCAATTCAAACACGGTATATTTAACCGAAGACTGGTTTGATTTATAGAACCGTAGGCCTTCAGATACCTAAGAGGTGTTCTTTCACAAGGAACGACAGAAAACAAAAAAGGAAAGAAATTAAAAATGAATAAAGAAACAAACTTAAGATTTATTTACGGATAACGACGGGAACACTCAGACAGACGTTTATATTTATATTTGATATATGCTCTGTTCATGATATTGGACACTTACTCCATATAAATAAATTCATCCATTAGTTTAAAAGTTATATATATATATATATATATATATATATATATATATATATAATTTAATATTATTAGTAGCTGATTTAAGTAAAATTAAAGTAAGATCACTGTTGGAAATTAAAAAATAAACATTCACCTATCGAATGTTTTGATAATTATACACGTCACTTTCAGTATAAATATAACTTAATTTTCCGTTATCACGTGACAATCTCCCATGGTCTATGGGACAAAAGCGAACATTTACAGATTCAAAGTGTGTCTGTGAACCGGGTTCGCGTCCTGTGACCGTTCCGGATTGTTATTTCCCTGCGCTGATGAGAGCCGTAAGCGAGGTAAAATATAAAAAATATAATTTAATAATATATATATATATATATATATATATATATATATATATATATATGCACACATTATTAAATAACACGGAGTCGTTTTGTTTGATGCGATTTTTTTTTGTTTTTTCAATTTTACGAATTGTCCATCTAATGTTTCGGTCAAATTGATGTAAATATGATCCATGGGTTTTTTGTTCCATTCTTTTTTCTTTTTTGCAAGTACTTTCGATTCGAACTGTCAAACCATCTTCAGGCGGTATTAGTTTTAGTGTCTTCACAAATTATGACTTTACTGTTGTGTTCATTTTTGAATTATAACGGCAAGTAGTTTATAACTTGAAAAAGCGTCTGTAAAGTTGAAATGTACATGAGAGTGTGATGGCGTTCTACACATATGAGAGATTTAAAAGTTTGACTGTTTAAACCGTTAAGAAATTGACGACGTTAAAGAAAGTGCATACAATTCAAACTCCGTGTTATTTAATAATGTTTGCCTAAATGAAAATATGCTGCCTAAATACACACACACACACACACCCTCCCCACACACACACACACATATATATATATATATATATATATATATATATATATATATATATATATATATATGTACATGCAAAATTTCACGCATAAATAATCTCATCAGACAATCTTACGTAAACCTGCGATCACAGATTGGTTTACATTTGTGTGTTACGCTATCTCCCTCCCTCCTTCGTCAAGGACGGGGGTGGGGTGTCGCTAATAAGACACAAGATTCGCTTCTCTTGAGTGCAAGGTTAGTGGTGGGTTGACGGCGTCGGTCCAACAGGAATAACATTTATTCCCTTATGACTTGTTTGGGTTCAAAGGGGGAAAAGAAAAGACACGAGATATAATAGATTTGGCTCGCCTCAGTTTAATATTTATGAAATTTCTCTGATAATTTCGATTCAACTATCCTGCATATTATTTAGATATTTATTCACGCACAGTCATACACACACACATATATATATACACACACACACACACACATATATATATATATATATATATATATATATATATATATATATATATATATATATATATATATATATATATGACACAGTACTACGAATCAGTGGCGACTTGAAACTGGGTTCGAGCCCCCCGACCAACATGAATTAACATCCTTACACTGAGGATTCCGTAAGCATCGATGTCTGTAGTTAATAATAATAATAATAATAATAATAATAATAATAATGATATATATATATATATATATATATATATATATATATATGTGTGTGTGTGTGTATTAAATATGGCTACATTGAGTCACAGCACATGGTGACTGGCAAATTCCCTTTTTAAATATTCTGTTATCTAGTTGTGCCATGATAGGTAAATATCATTCGCCGAACAGAAGAGGGTTTGCACAACTTTTATGTCTCCTTGCGAAGACTAAACTAAAAATATAATGATACTAAATTCTATGTCTAGAATCCTTATTCCTATTTTGATGAAAATCCATTAGATGGTTTTGATTCTAGAAAATGTTTCAAGTTTTTGGCTTAAAATTAATGACTCTAAAGAATTGAAATTGAAATTCAGAAAATCTTGCTTTATTGGTGTCGGATGACTATGGATCACATTCAATGCAAATCTGATGTATTTGAATTTTCAAATGCGAAGTTGTGTCCGTATATGCCCCCTAAAACCCTTTAAAATACTTTAAAAAAACTGAAATTATGGGGAATATTTACTAATTGATGTCTAATAACTATTGTTAAAATTTCACACAAATCGGAGGCATCTGCATTTTTACAAAGGGTTTCCAGTATGTGTGTCAATGAAAAATACTTTTATAAGTTTTCATGAGAAGAAATTGACGCTGACATCTTGTGCTCGGCCTCTTTCTTGGGAAATCCTTAGTCATATTTCCTGCCTTATTTGCACCGGTAGCAATACACACGTATTTCTCGTTTTTGCCCGTGTATTTCTTTTGTCACATTTCCGTGACCACTGAACTTGTAGTAGACAATTCCAACGCGTGGGTCCGACCCGGAAAAAATTAGTTTCACTTTCCCATCACTGATGCCACTCAATCTGCGCGGTTAGCAATGGAAATGCCACCTCAAACTTACGCGTGACAGACAGACTAGTAGGCGTGGCTTTTTATGGAGATGCGTCAACTTATTTGAAGAGACGCAAATAAACAGGTGCTCGTGTTTGCCACAATAGACAATGTGTTATGAAATGCATGCAATAAGGAGAGCACTCGGAACCAGTAGGTTTGTACCAAACGAACGTAGGCACAAACCAAAAATAAAACAGCATGAGATTGTTCTTTAGACATGATGCGAATATGAAGTAACAGCGAGCACGTGCAAAATAAAAACTCGAACATTTAAAACTCAAGTAACGGCGTACCAGAGCATGCATAAAAAAGATGGAAATAATTACTGATCACTTCCGTCTTCGGTTACGATTGCGAGCAGGTCACATTTTTATATTTGAGATAAGTTGCATAAAATTGACTGTTAACGGATCATGAGTTACACAATATGTTTGTGAAAGTCTAATTTCTGATTAACAATCTAAAATCAACTCTTGAATTTACAATAGCCAACGATCATTATGTGTAATTAAATATGCATACGTTAATCTATTTTATAAATAATTTATGACCAATTGTGAAAGAAAACTTTTCTGACAAACTAGATTGCAAGAAAACCTAATGAACCAAAACAAATCACAACTCAACCTCCTTCAAATTAGGTTTCCTTCCCAATGGTATTGTACGTGGTTATTGCTAGCAGGTCATCACAATGCATAAGTTGTCACTGAACACATACACATAAACATATATTTATTCAACTGTACATATTGTTGTTAAATACTTATATTATTCCTATTTTTGATAAATTATATATATATATATATATATATATATATATATATATATATATATATATATATATATATATATATTTCTATGTAATTATTTTTATAGGTGATTTTCAGCTCGTTGTTATTGAGCTTACTATTATTTCAATTGTTTCACTTCTAAGTGCTTAAGATACAGAAAACTGCATTCGTCCTAAACTTCAAAGGCCGTATTTTTCGTTAATATATATATTAATTTTATACGTACATAAAAGTAATCCATGGACACGTGTTTCTGGCTCACAGCCGTCATCAGCATGGCTAACTTACATGTACGTATAAAATTAATATATATTAATAATGCAGTTTTCTGCCTCTTAATCACTTAGGAAGTGAAACAATTGAAATAATAGTAAGCTATATATATATATATATATATATATATATATATATATATAGTACGTCAATGAAAATTAATAAGACCTGCAAATGGAAGCAAATCGGTATTTTCAGTTGTTCAAAACAAGGAGCAGTTTAGTTAATAAAAACATTTATTTTTCATCTCTTTCTTTCCTTAAACCAGGCTTTTCAAAGATTAAAATCTTATCATCAGAGGAAAAATTATGATTGATAAGTTGACAGGATAGGACTGTCAAAGTTCCAAATTTGAAAAAGTTTTCTTTTAAAATTAAAAAATTAAAAAAATTAAAAAATTTTTTTTTTTAAGTTCAAACGGGCAGGGGAACCACCAATAACGAAATCCAAAAAACGTGGGGCTCAGAAATATTGGTAAATCCAGAGGAATCTGTATAAAAATCCAACGACGGCGATTCCATTCAAGTCTATTGTCCACGGAGAGGAATCAAATAAAAGTGGCCATTTCAAGGAAAACAATATTCTTCCTGTTTTCAGTTAAGCGTATCCCAAGGCAAAAGCTTCAATGGGATCAAAAACGAATCGTCGAATGTATTAAAATTATTTGGGAATTGTGGGATAGTATAAATAAAGAAAAAGAAGAGGAAAAGAAAGGGAGGGTAAAAGAAAAGGAAAAAGAAGAAAAGAAGAGAAAGGAAGAAAAGAAAAAAAGAAAAAAGAAAAGGAGAAAGAAAAAGAGAAAAAAAGAAAAAAACCATCGGAAGTAGAGTGTAATCTAACAAGTGGGGGGGGGGTTAAGGGATTCAGATCAAAATGATATTTAGGCAGAAAGAAGGATGGAAAGTAAATCTCAAAGTGGCCACACACATAATTTACATATATATATATATATATATATATATATATATATATATATATATATATTCTCTATAAAGAAATAATGAGTACTCAAAACGTTAGTAAGAGCATGATATATAATTAATTTAAATTACTATATAATTATATGTTTACCAAAGGAAATGAGGGGAATAAAACTGAGTAGTTGAATATCACATCCAGGGGTGAACGTCTAATCTGGTTAAAAACATCTCTCTCTCTCTTGCTCTCGCTCTCGCTCTCGGAAATCCAAATAATTGCAACTTTTTGGAATATCGGAATCGGAAAAAAATTAGCCTTATTTCCGATTCCAAACGATTCTTTTAATTTTTTGTTTTTGTTTAAAACTTAATTTTTTATTGCTGGTTATAATTATAAATATTAATTTAATTTAAACTACAAATAAAACTAACATTAATAAATCATAATAACGAATTTTAGTAAAAATAGCACAGCTAAAACTGGCACAGCTAAAACTGGCACGAGTAGACAGATAGGAAAGATGGCATAAGTGAAAGATATAGATGAAAATCTAAAATATCTTGGATACAATACATAAAAGTAAACCATTAAGAAATTTGTCAAATCAAAAAGAAAATTATATATATATATCGCCATCAAGACTCATCGGTGTGACTAGACGCAGCGAACACATTCACCATGAGATTCAAACAGCAGACATAAGTTACTACCATAATCGCAGTCCAACCGTCCTACATTTTGATCTAACTTGCTTGCTGCTGTATCTCTCTCTCTATATCTGTGTCTCTGTCTCTCTCTCTCTCTCTTTCTCATTCTCTCTTTCTCTCTCTCATATATATATATATATATATATATATATATATATATATATATATATATATATATATATATATATATATATATAAATATGTTGAGCAGGCTTCCGTTTTCGTTTTTCCCTTTTGTTTCTGCCGGCATTTCAGCATTGTATGAGAGTGCAACGCGCGTGCTGGGGACGTCTGGTGGACCGAAATAAAAATGGTTCTAAAACACAGAGACACATGAAGTACAATCAGAAATAATCAGCTAAAAGAAAGACGCAGATAAAGGATGGATACTTTGGTGGATCTCAGCGGAAAGACATTTATCTGTAATTATGAACGTCTGATGAGGCGTAAGAATAGAAGCAAGTCTCTAGAGATATCTGAAAATCTAGGGAATGTCGACTGGAAGAATAACAGACGATGGTCCTTGAACTATTTTGCGTCCTTGATTCGATTCTTTGTTTTCAATACTATTTTCTAACCGATGGTCGTAATAAGAGAGTAAATTACTTTATTCCAGAAATAAATGTATAAATAAGTAAAATAAAGATAAATACAATCTATATAACAATAGAAATACTTTTTTTTATAAATCTGTTTGAAACGCCGAAATACTTCGTGAATGATCTTAATCCCGTTGTGAATGAAATTTCGGGTTTTATAACATCAGAGTTTCTCATCCAGTGATCCAGTTGTAAGTAATCATATACCAGCTTGTATTTAGGCAAACGTTCTCTTTGATATTTGGTTACTTTTGCTCACGTCAAATATGGCACATTGCCACTGAAACGCAAGGGCTACTGTGATAGGGTTCAGATCTATAGGGGGTAACCTGAGTGAGGTTTTGGGGCAGCAAGATGTTTGTTCACATTACATTTACATTTTTGTAGGTTACTACGGTCAAGTAAACAGAAAACAGGTGGTATTCCAACGGCAAGTGGGTCGAAGAAAAAAGCTATTAGAGTAGAACACTTTCGGGTATCTAGCAACCTCAAAAACTTTCCGGCATCTAGCAACCTCAAAAACTTTCCGGCATCTAGCAACCTCAAAAAACTTTCCGACATCTAGCAACCTCAAAAACTTTCCGGCATCTAGCAACCTCAAAAAACTTTCCGGCATCTAGCAACCCCCGAAACTTTCCGATATCTAGCAACCTCAAAAACTTTCCGGCATCTAGCAACCTCAAAAACTTTCCGGCATCTAGCAACCTCAAAAAACTTTCCGGCATCTAGCAACCTCAAAAACTTTCCGGCATCTAGCAACCTCAAAAACTTTCCGGCATCTAGCAACCTCAAAAACTTTCCGGCATCTAGCAACCTCAAACATTTTCCGGCATTTAGCAACCTCAAAAACTTTCCGACATCTAGCAACCTCAAAAACTTTCCGACATCTAGCAACCTCAAAAACTTTCCGGCATCTAGCAACCTCAAAAACTTTCCGACATCTAGCAACCTCAAAAACTTTCCGGCATCTAGCAACCTTAAAAACTTTCCGACATCTAGCAACCTCAAAAACTTTCCGACATCTAGCAACCGCAAAAACTTTCCGACATCTAGCAACCTCAAAAACTTTCCGGCATCTTGCAACCTCAAAAACTTTCCGGCATCTTGCAACCTCAACATTGAAGGGGTGAAATTTGTCTGCAAGTCGCGTGGCTCGAGGGTATTTTCGTTGAGGGGGTACAAGCGCAGTAGGTTCATTGGAGTACATTACGTGGAAATACTTGCAAAACAAGCACAAGGATGCAACACTGCGGCGATGTGACAGCGACTGTAGCTTGGCAGACAGTGAGGGACCTATTATGCTTGTCAACAATCATACTTGCTGGCATGTATATAATTTAGTGTATGAATTTTAACCAAAAGCGTATCTTTCAAAATATCTGTTTACATTGAACTCAAACATTTCTCACTCTTAAGCATTCGACGTAAGCATTGAATCCGTTTTGTTTTGCCTTTGTTTTTTACTTGAGAAGTGGTTGCGTGAAAATATATAAACGGCGTACGGTTACAACTTATTAATGATCCCTATATTATATTGTCCGTCTTTCATTAGTCAAAAGTAAAATGTTTTGAAGACCCATTTCTCGGGAGGCTGGTATATTCATTATATTTTATCTTAATACTAGCAAGGTTACCCGATGTCACCCGGAGTTATAAATTCCACAAATTACGTGAATTAAAGAAAATAAAAAATAAAAAATAAACAATCTGTTTGATATTTTAATTTGAACTGTCTTAGTTCGTTGTAAGATAAAATCAGAGTAAAATATTTATGCCTCGACTGAGGTTCGAACTCACAAACTCTAAACACAGCGCGGGAATCAAGAATGAGCAGTAAACGTTGACGCTATGATATTGATAAACGAAATTGTCATTTTTTAAAATTTCCCCATCGTCTCTCTTTCTTTTAGATTCGAATATCGATCAGCCAAATGCAACGAAAGAAAAGAGAAAAAGAAAGTGAAAAGGACAACTCAAGACTTCCTTTCTAACTATTCACCGGTAAACATCGAAAAAATGATCTGTTATTAAATTAGTACCCGGTGATTTGGATGGAAGTATTAGGAATTTTAGCTCTGATGGTAAGAACTTCCCCGTCTTTCATTATTTGATTAATAAAAAATAAAATATCGATCAGGATTAAATATTAAAATCGATGTAATCGATTTTAAATGAAATGCTTGTTTCAGCAGTATTGTCATAATTTGCAATAAATCACTTACAATCACTTGATTAGGGAGGGCCTGTGGACGAGTGGTTATAGCACTTGTCTTTGGGCTGGACGACCCGGGTTCGATCCCACTGACGGTATGCGAATTTTCATGTCTGAAAACTCCCTCTGTCCACCCAGCAGTAAATGGGTACCTGACTAAAACCTAGGGAAGGTTCAAGGCTCCGCCTTCCATATGCTGTGCTCTAGACACGGTGATTCTTAACAAATCATGGGCAGTGTGCGATGTCGGCAACGACACTCGTGCGCGTCCAGGCTATGCGACCTTTCCCTTTACCATTTACTTACAATACAGAGTAATTTCATGTATTTTGTATTAAAAAGCTATTAAACACAAAAGTATGGAGATAAAATCGGATTTATTTTGTATATATTTATAAGTAGAGAATATGGAGGTATGCGTTATTGTAACTAAATGTTTGGGCATCATTTTATAGCAGAACAACGCCGAGCACATCGGCTACACATAAAATTCACATACATGTATGTATATAATTGAATATCAGGATAACACCCAACAGAATATACAGTTAAAATAAAATGAAAATAAGGACACATCACAACATATAAAAGAAAAACACATAAAAAACAATATATTTCGCTTCTTTATTTGATAGAAGCTTCACGGAAATAAAACAATAACTTTGCTGAAGCTTCGAATAAAGCAAGGAAGCGAAATATTAGTCTATGCATGCTTTTGTTATGTGATTTTGTCTTTTATATTTTTGGATTTGTCCTTTTTTACATTTTATTATTTTGTCTCTCTCTCTCTCTCTCTATATATATATATATATATATATATATATATATATATATATATATATATATATATATATATCAAGTTTTGTATGTGTATATGTTTATATATTTTTTTGTACAAGATTCACTCCTATACTAATTAACCGATCATTATAATTTTTGGAATACAGCTGCTAAGCGTAAGGAGTAAAAATGTTTATTATATTTAGTTTTATTTAGCACTGATGAGGAAAAGAGGGTGAGTGGTGGCAAACATTCGTGAAAATTAAGATACCTCCGATTTTTCTGAAATTTGAACAATGGGTATTACCACCAACAATTTCAGTTTCTTAGGGGTTTAAGGGGCATTATATGGGCACAACTTCCCATTTGAAAATTCAAATAATTCAGATTTGCATTGTCATTATACAATCCATAGTCATTAAACACCAATTAAGTAAGATTCCCTGAATTTCAGTTTCTTCTTAAGGCCCATTAAGCTTAAGTCTGACATTTTAGACATTTTCTAGAATCAGAATCATATAAAGGATTTTGATCCAACTAAGAATAAGGATTCTAGACATATGGTTTAGAAGCATTTTATCTTGATTGTAATCTTCGTAAGGAGATATAAAAGAAAGTGGTGAGAAACTGTCCTGTTCGAGAATTAATTTTACCCACCCTAATATATTCTAATTCTAATTCTATAATTCTAATATATATATATATATATATATATATATATATAACGGGTTCAAACATAGGTGTAATCTATGTTCAGAAGAAAAAATTAGGATATTTGAATATTAACATAATAATATATAGAATAAGAGGAATGAATTAATGGCGAGATGTAGACACAGACATAAATTTAAGACAACTAGCTTATGAGGGCACCATTAACCTCAATAATGTTAACTTGAACACTTTAGACATATCGTATACAAATTTAGAATATACAACGGATAATATAGATGAATATAGGTTATGATATGGTTCCCTGAATTTACGTTATCCACAGAAAAATTCCTAAGTTGTACACTCTCCGCTATCTTCCTCTGGCCTGGGTTTCATCATAGTGTAACAGCTGACTTCTTTTATTAGTTGTAGTATTAATATCCCAACACCCACACGTGTCTCTCTTTTATTTCATAAATCTTTGTATATCAATAAACGAGTGGTAAGCTGTTAGAAAGGATCTAATGAGCCCCGTTCCAAGGGAGAAATAAATCATAATGCCAATAGCTTAGAAATGTTGGTTTGCGTTTTTTCTTCTTAATAAATTATATATTGGCATGCATATATCATGCATACATCTGGCATATATATATATATATATATATATATATATATATATATATATATATATATATATATATATGCCAGATGTATTCATAAGGTATGCATATATATATATATATATATATATATATATATATATATATATATGATTATTTATAAATAGATATTCGTTTAAAAATAAACCCATATACACATGTGTTTCATGTTAAACCTACAATAGTTAGTATGGGAGGAGACAATCCCTGCCGGTCACACGGTTCGAACCCCGATACGAAAGTCATATTTGACTCAGTAGCCGAGGCGCGTAGCAATGCTCCAACGCGTATTGTCTAGAAATGGTATGTAAATTTACATCCAAATAAAAAACACGGCGGCTATCCAGCAAGCAGTCCAGAGTACTCAAATAGGCGGGACCCAGTATTATGCATTACGCAGAATTACGGGTTGTTGTCAACTAAAGTGCTCTATCTTACCAGAGCTTTGAATAATTGTTTATAAATAAATATTATATACATATATATGAATAATATAAAGATAAATATTTAATATTAGATCGTATCGTGATAACAATATTTTATCATTTCAATATTTCCTAGAACTTTACTATTCTCCCTATTTCAATATTTACTATATATATATATATATATATATATATATATATATATATATATATATATATATATATATATATATATTTCGAAGTACAACATTTATAAACTATTAAAAATAAAAGCGGAATTTTAGTATCCTGAAAATTTTGTCCAACATCTCATCAGGAGAAATCGTTGGAATCGTAAATTTTATTTTACTTTTTGTTTTCCAACCGATTTCTCCTGATAAGGTGTTGGACGAAAGAGCTCTCGAAACAAAATTTCCGGAGACTAAAATTCCGCTATATATATATATATATATATATATATATATATATATATATATATATATATATATATATATATATATATATATATATATTGCGTGTGTGTATTTAGGCAACATTCTCTCAATACGCAAGCATTGGTAAATATAACAAAATCTCTGTTTGATCTTTTTTATTTTTAAATTTTTTTTATTGATCTTTCTTGTGTGAAAAATAAAAAGAAGTATTGTCAAGCAGCTGAATTCTATTATGTTTAACAATGTTTGCTTATATATATATAGATATGTATATATATATATATATATTTATATATTCATATATATATATATTCATATATATATATATATATATATATATATATATATATATATAATAAAATATGAAACTAAAAGTATACTTTTAGTAGATAGAACCTATAGTGAAATGGTTTAAGCTCAATATACGAGATAGAGCAATTATAAGATAAATGAAAGAAAAGGAATAAAAATGTACGAATGACAAATCTATTTCAACTTCGATTGTTCAATGCAAGATGTACTCGGTAAAAACATGTTTATTATTATTTCTTTAAGCCAAGGCTTTTCAAAGATTAAAATCTTATCATCAGAGGAATTACATAGATGGATAAGTTTGCAGTGGAAAAGCCAAAATTTAAAATTTGAAAAAATATTAAGTAATGGAGAGTAAGAGTGTGCGTTTAAAAAAATTATGGAGTCTGTCTAGTTGGTGGATGCCCGTTGATAAGGTGTCCAGTGAAGGGAGATTTAAAGATTGAAAAAAGGGGGTTTGTGAAAGCAGCGTTGAAAATGTTCAAAATTGAAGTAAATTCAATAGAAAGATGTTTAGTTCAATCGTAGATGGAACGCACTTATTCGGAAGTAATTTTGAGAATTCGGGCCATTTTAAAATACTTCTGTGGACCGAGAATGAGAGTATTTTTTCAGAAGTTGAGATTGAACTGTGTATATTAAACGCAGGCAGTCGGGGATTTAAGGAGTGATTTCTATCGAGTCCAAGAAAAGCAACAGCTTTGGTTGGAGACAAGGCCAAATGAGGAAGTGGGGGAAGGGGTAAAGATTGAAGATAAAGAAGGTGGGTGATAGGGTTAGTTGAATGGACTATGGCTTATGCTGGGAGAAGAGAAGGGGAAGAGTTTGTTTGATTACTGCTTATTGCTAGTAAGCAATAACACCGGTGCGAATTGGGATCGGGTTATCATAAGCTAAAAACAGAAGTGAATTCAGGCCAGTAAGTAAATATTTACGAAAGGGGGGGGGTCCCGTAATTAAAACGGATTTTTAAATAAACTTATATATAATTCAGAACGTTTAAAAGGGTTCCAATTGGGAAATTAGGGTTCAGATGATTGGAAATCTGGAATTTACGTGTTTAATATGTAACAATTCGGACAAAAACTAGTGTTTCAGAGTTTGATGTATAAAGACTTTAAAGAATTCCCAGTTAGCTAAATATTAAATACATGACTAAATAAGAAACTTTAATGTATAACTGAAGTTAGGATTGGGAACAGCGTTAGTCTGCTTGCAACAATTGATTTCTAGTACAAGGATTATGGGGTAGGATTGGGTTGAATTTTGTAACCTAAGTGATGCACTAGTGTGTTGAAATTATAAATAGATTTTAAGAGTGGCAATGGACCATTATAGGAGTAACCAGGGAGCGTAGTTTAAAGGTGAGAGTAATGGAATATATGAGAAAAGTATTGTCGGTAGAGCAAAGCGTATACAGAGTCGATGGATCGAATACAAGGGAGATAAACAAAGCAATGGATAAGTGTGTACGAGGATTGGCCAATAATTGAACAAAAGGGGAATAGGAATTAGGATGTTGAAGTAAAAGCGGTTAAGGATTAGTGGAGTGGAGGAGAATAATATTAGTTCTCAATTTACATTAAGTGTTATGGGTTAATATAGTTATTAGGTGTACAGGGGAGGATACGCTATGTTATTGGGATGGTTATTTGTAAAGTTTGGAAAAGTTAAGAATTAAAAACTTAACAAATTATAAAATTTAAGAATTAGTCTAATGTTAGAGAGGGGGTTGTTAGCTGGGAGGAAGGGGTGTCAGATGGAGTAATGAAATTTATGTATTTAAATTTTCGCTTGTGCCTGCAATTTGAGATCAGTTCATTTTTAGAGTGAATAATATTTTTGCTTTTGGCTGCTGTAGCTATCATAAATGTTTCCAATGTACATAGTTGGATCCTGGAGTGTAGGATTTAGACCTTTTTAATATTGCCCAATGTAGGGAGTAGGGAGTGGTTTTACTGTTAAAGCTTTTTATTAGATTGGATAGAGAGGTGCCAGTGGCATTGTTATTATTGTGTTTGAAAGAGTAGATATGGTTTGCGATTCGGGTCTTGATGGGGAAGGCACTTTCTCCAATGTAAGTGTGTATTTGTATGGGGTTGTTATTATAGTATTTGTGTTATTTATAGTATCAGGAATGTTTTGAGTTTGTATGTTCTGGGCCAAAGTTAAGTTGGAATTGTTAGGTGGAGAATATGAGATAAGGTTATTGTTAGTGAGCGGGTGTTTGTTCGTGTAAGAGGTGTTATTTAGGGTGTCGTTTGGTACAAGGAGTTGGGGATGTGGAAAGCTATAGGGTGAGGGGAGAATTTATAAGTTGGTGTCTGTTTGCATAATGGTGTTTTGGGGGTATTGTTTAACAGTACAAGCATATATGACGTTACTTTGTATGTAATTGCCAGTTAACGGACATTCTCTAGATTTATGGCAATTACAATTATTAGTAGGGTGTATAGTAGGTGCTGGTTGCTGGGCAAATTTAATTCTTTTGGTATTAGATGTGATGATGGTTTGTGCTATATTGGGCATTGTTGAGTAGGAAATTTTCATAGAGTTTTTATTTAAAATAGTGCTGTATTTATGCGGGTGCTTAAATGAGTTATCTAAAATTTTGAAGAATTCCTTAGCGATATCTGTTTTCACATTGCAGTTGTAGGGTGGATTAAACCAAATACTACTCTTTCTTCTAATTCTTTTATTGGTACTATGTTTGTGAGGGGCAGCTAGTTTGTCAATAGTGATAGTTTTGTGGGTCTATTTATATATGTTTTGGTTTTCTTGGGTAGTGTAGTAATTGTCCGCTGTTTATCCTGTATTGCCATTTTATGTGTAATTACATTTAAAGGTTTGTTTTTCTGGATAAAAGGATTATTTTCGAATTTAATTTCATCAGTGTATCTCGAATTAAGTAGTGCGTTATTGTAAAAGTTGGAATTTTGTTCGAATATATATTTATTAGCAGATCACTTTGAAATTCTATTAGAGACTGAAGGGACTATTGAATTAATGATGGATTATGGGTGGTTAGATAGCTTATGCACGTAGAAGAGGGTTAGATTTGGTTTGTAGTAGAAGCTAAAGGATTCGGAGTGAAGGTCTAATGTTAGGTCAAGGAAGTTAGATATTTTTTTCTCAGGTTCGAAGTTTTAAATAAGTTGTGTAGATTTTTAATGGTGTTGTTGTAATGCCTCGATCTCTCCCTAGATACAAAAAGTGTGTTGTCCCTGTATAGCCCACCGTGTAAATGTCCGAAGTCAAATTTTAATTCTCTTAATAAGTACAATCCTAAAAGGTCAGTAACCTTGGCAGAGTCCGAAGCTCCCATAGTGATATCGAAATTATTGGCGGGTATCCTTCCTAGTCCAGAATTTATTGTCAAATTCTAATAGGGATCTTCTGGCTAAAATTATTAGTTTGATCTCTAAGTCTGTGATGTCTGAGTTATTCTTAGCGGGAAATGGACTGATAATAATTGTTTATGTCGAAAGTGATGAAATTCAGGTTTAAATTAGAATTATCAGTGAGGTTTAGGAACCAATTGGTAACCTCATCAGAGGATTGCCATAGGGTGCATGCGATTTTTCCTTTTAAGTGAGGGATGATTCTATCTAAATCTGTTAAACTTATAATACCTAAGTCAGATTTGGATGGGCAGATTAGTCTAATGGATTGGTTTTTCTGAAAATTTCTTTTGTGGTCTTTTAAGGTGCATCTGGGTATGGCTGGGGTAAAGATGTCTGTGTAATTAAGGATATTTAAAAAGGTTAGTAGGGATTTAGCTTCATTGTTTGTTGAGAATATTAGTAGAGGTAGTTTTATAGGATTTGTTCAGTTCTTTGTAAATTAAACTTTTGCAGTCCTTGGCTTAAGGAAAGAATAATAAACATGTTTTTACCGAGTACACCTTGCATTGGACAATCGAAGTTGAAATAGATTTGTCATTCGCACATTTTTATCCCTCTTCTTTCATTTATCTTTATATATATATATATATATATATATATATATATATATATATATATATATATATATATATATATATATATATATATATATATATGTGTGTGTGTTCCAAATCATATTGTTTAATTATTCAATAATTAGTTGACAAATTGCCGTATTGTTTACTTGTCTCGCTTTGATATTATGTCGTATGTCTCAATCAGACAAATATTTTGTATGATGGCGTAGATATTTTGCCGAATTGTGAATATTTTACGCGTACACCATGACGCCATCTATACATAATGGATGACTAATTAGTTTTTATGGTTTTTGCTTCAGCAATTACTGAAACTTGCCCAGCATAACCATCGCTAATATTTACGCGTTTAAAATCGCCAAACTGTTAATCGTTACAGACATCGCGGTTAAATTTCAACTTAATAAATGCCAACTTAATAAATACTAACTTAACAAATACCAACTTAATAAATACCAACTTAATAAATACCAACTTAATAAATACCAACTTAATAAATACCAACTTAACAAATACCAACTTAATAAATATCAACTTAATAAATACCAACTTAACAAATACCAACTTAACAAATACCAACTTAATAAATACCAACTTAATAAATACCAACTTAATAAATACCAACTTAACAAATACCAACTTAACAAATTCCAACTTAATAAATACCAACTTAACAAATACCAACTTAATAAATACCAACTTAATAAATACCAACTTAATAAATACCAACTTAACAAATTCCAACTTAATAAATACCAACTTAACAAATACCAACTTAATAAATACCAACTTAATAAATACCAACTTAATAAATACCAACTTAACAAATAACAACTTAATAAATACCAACTTAATAAATACCAACTTAACAAATACCAACTTAATAAATACCAACTTAATAAATACCAACTTAACAAATTCCAACTTAATAAATACCAACTTAATAAATACCAACTTAACAAATTCCAACTTAACAAATACCACCTTAATAAATACCAACTTAACAAATTCCAACTTAACAAATACCAACTTAATAAATACCAACTTAACAAATTCCAACTTAATAAATACCAACTTAATAAATACCAACTTAACAAATACCAACTTAATAAATACCAACTTAATAAATACCAACTTAACAAATTCCAACTTAATAAATACCAACTTAATAAATACCAACTTAATAAATACAAACTTAACAAATTCCAACTTAATAAATACCAACTTAATAAGTAGCAACTTAATAAATACCAACTTAATAAATAGCAACTTAATAAATACCAACTTAATAAGTAGCAACTTAATAAATACCAACTTAATAAATACCAACTTAACAAATACCAACTTAATAAATACCAACTTAATAAATACCAACTTAATAAATACCAACTTAACAAATACCAACTTAATAAATACCAACCTAATAAATACCAACGACTGTTAAATACGCAGTTTGTCATACAAAAGCAACATGACTTTGTACTGGGCGTCTCAGAACAAAAACTTACCCAACATTTTTAATGGAAACCACCAAAAGTATATTTGCGCAGGGGTATGAAAAATAATTAGATTCGTTAACAATGAAAAATAAACCATAATATCGTATGCATACATCTGTATACTTAAATATCTTATGCATACATCTGTAACGGAGAGCGGCCGATTGACGTAGATGCAGACACTTGTCGGCGCCGTTCAAAGAGGCAGCGTCTGGTATGCTGTGTGTGTGGGGCGAACCCGAAAACGCTCGCTGGCGACAAAAAAGAAAGAGGAGTGGGAGGAGAAAGGCGTCAGAAAGTCAAATAAGGTTTTTATTTGAAAATCCGGGCAGCTGTGTCGAGTGAGAGATTCATGCAAATTAGGTTGGTTTGCATGCGTCGCATTTTTTTTTTAATAAGAGAGCGAAAGTGAAGATTCATTCAGTGTTTTCGTGGAGATCGTTCTGAACGTGGAGATCGTTCTGAACGTGGGATTGGAAAGCGAACGAAAGAAAAGAAGAGTGCTGGATTTTTTTTATGCTGAACTGAACGACGTTTTTTTATACAGTTGAGAGAGACGGTTTTTTTCCCTGCCATTTGGACTTGATCTTGCCGACCTCTCTGTTTAAAGATTATTTCGTTATTTTTTTCTCTACACATACCATAATATCTTATACATACATCTGGTATACCATAATAGATTATGGATATATCTGGCATACCATAATATATTATGGATATATCTGGCATACCATATGTATTATGGATATATCTGGTATACCATTAGACACCAATAAAGCAAGATTCCCTGTATTTCAATTTCTTCTCAATACCCATTAAATTAAAATTAGAAGAAGGTTTCTGGACATAAGGTTAAGTATAATCATGTCTTCATTCTAATCATAAGTGGTACAAAACTATTCTGTTCAGGGAATTGATTTTACTCGTCCTGGGACAGGTATTCTTTGAGTATGAGAATGAAATGAAAAGTCCTGGAGACAGAATGAATGATTTCTTCCTGTTTAATTGTTTTCCCTCAAATATAATATATATATATATATATATATATATATATATATATATATATATATGAATAACCAACTAATATATATATATATATATATATATATATATATATATATATATATATATATATATATATATATATATATATGAATAACCAACTTATGTATTTAAGTAGAACCCGTATTGATGCATATAAATTAATTCCTTTCTGCATGATATCTCATTGAAGCAGCATGTAGTTCTCCCGACCTCAAAGAATCGTTTCCATCTTAGCCTGCGTGTTCTCTCGATTTCTTTAATTTCTGGTTTGTTCGATTCCCGAAATCTCTTTCCAGTTTCGGGCACCATCGTCCATCGCTAATCTCTAAGATACCAAATCCATTTTCTCATCTTAGAACTCTGGTAAGCTGATTAGATTTGCATAATTTGCATTCGGAGGTCACGCTGAGCAGATAATGGGGAGGGGGAAATGCCTGTACGCGCACCACTTGCAAGGGTTGCGTAGAGGGGAGACGGTTAAGAGGTTAAAGACGAGCGATTGTAATTTAAATGCCACGTGAACATGTTAAAACGCAATTGGTAAAGAAAATTAAAATTACTTATAAACTATGTCTATGTATATTTTTGTTTTCGTTTTTTTACGATATACTAACTTTTTTTAAATGTTCTTTAATGCCGAAACACAATGCACGTTGTTAACTATTCATCGTATAAGATTAATTGAACAAGGTTGATATTTTACCTACAACTACATTTGATAGTATATATATATATATATATATATATATATATATATATATATATATATATATATATATATATATATATATATAGTGAATGCTTTTATTCGAACATGTACAAGGTCTGCTACACTGGCATGTCGATGTTATCGATCTACAGCTCTCAAGAGCTGAGGTCTCATCAGGCAGAAAATTATTTTTTGATCCAACCTGGTTGCTGAATTCTCCCTGGAATTCAGCAACCAGGTTGGATCAAAAAATAATTTTCTGCCTGATGAGACCTCAGCTCTTGAGAGCTGTAGATCGATAACATCGACATGCCAGTGTAGCAGACCTTGTACATGTTTGAATAAAAGCATTCACAATACAGCTCTATATTTTTTATTGAGCACTCTTTTATAAACCCGGTTTGATTCCCTTTGGATTTCTACCCTGTGGATTTTTACCCTACCTGGATTACTATATATATATATACGTATTAAACAATTTTTAAATTTCTATTAAAATTTAATACGAAAATACGGTTGGTATAATAATGCTATCAACTTTAAACATTAGATCAGCAGCACTATAAAACAATCATTAGGTGCGAACCTGCATGTTGCAAAATCCAGAAAGATCGATGAGATCAAGTTGTATATTATTATTTTTTTCATTTTTAACACACATAAAATTAAAATTATAGTTAATAAAATTCAAGATTTAAGTATTTATTTTACATTTCAAACCCAAATCAACAATAAACAGTCACCTAATATCAATCCCCCCCTCATATACTTATATATATTCTGGGATATGGTTTTAGTTCTAATTCTATAAATTCCATAGTTACAACATGTAAATACATATTCTTCCGACCTAGCTTCCTTATGTAATGCCTTACTAAACTCCCGTTACTACTAATAATGTATCAATTATTTCGAAAGTCTCCTCCCATTTAAATCAATTCTAATATAACATTTATTTTTATTAATTTACTGGATAGTAACATACCTGTAGAATACTAAAATACCCCCCAAAAAACATGTTTATACTTAAATTGCTATCTATCTGAACTAAAAGACTTATTTAGTTCATAGTTCCATCGATATAATTTCTTGTCAATATAACCGAATTAATATAGTAGATCCACCATGAAGTTTCCATATCACCCTCTCAAATTTTTATATATCCTCTATTTCAATTAAGTAGTTGTAAGATAGTTGATGGTTAATCAGAGTTCAATGCATGTTATATTGGAAATATAAGGGGTTTCATATTTGCTCATAATCTATTTAATACTGATGTAAACTATTCATAATTATTTATTAGTTAATTAGGAAAGTGACGTATTATAAAACCTCTTCTCAAAAATGTCAATCTCGCCCCTATAAAAACTCAAAAGGGACATCATTAGGGTATAAAGTGCAATCATTACCCACATTATCGGGTTTAATCAGGCTCGCCTACCCCACAATAACCGCTCTACAATAAACTCCACCCCAGAAAAAGCCTATATACCTATTCCAGACCAGTTTACAATTTACCTTATATATGGAGCCCAACTATATTTTCTATGTGCTCAAAATGCTCAATATCCATTTAGAATTTATATTTTCATAGTTTTACTAAAATACTTAACATCGAAGATGAAAAAATGCTTATTACGTCTTCAGTTAATCTATAGCTATTTTTTAATGTTTAATTCAAAAGCAATAAAGAAATTTTATATAATTAATCAAACTTTATGATGAAAAGTTAACATCCCACATTGACCCCGTTGCACCCTTCTGTTGTATAATATACCTATTAAATGCTACTATGGTTAATAAACAATTATAATACAAATCTATACTATTTATTATAAATATTTAAATCTGTATATTATCTAATTATCATCTGTTATTTATTTATAATATATTCAATACCTCTTGCTCTAAAAATAGTCAAGGTTAGTCGCATAAGTACCTCCTTAGTTTAGATATACTAAAAGTATAAGGCAAACTATCTGGAAGACGTCGTTACATACTTGTGTATTGTTTCCAAACTAAATCATAATATAAGCTAATTTAATTATTCCTTCATTCCACAACTTTTTTCTAGGCTTAAAATGAGATGGCATATACATATTTCGATGTAAGCAGTTTTGTAGAATCTCTTGCCTAATGTTTAAAAAATTGTCCCTAAACATAATAATATTGTATGATTCTACTGTGAAAAAATTACACTTTTTCCTTTTGTTAGCTATATATGTATTCGATCTACCTAATAAATACCACTTTTTTTTACTAATTAGTTCCCTAATATATTTAGCTAGTGATGTAGGAGTTTTGCCGGAATCTGGATTAAACTTATTTCTAAAAGAACAAGTATGGTTTCTATATCTATCCTTAAAGGTACGCGTGAATTCGACATAGGTATTATTCACAGTAATTGCATCACATTTATAGACTACGCCTGAAATCATGCAGCTTCCTCCCAGAAGACACTCGCTAGCGTTTCTACAATTGCATTTTGACTCAGATCCATTGGAAACAATACTAATGAATATGAAGCGGCTTCTTCCTCTTTCATTCAAGGAAATATTTCAGAGTGAAATGGGTTTCCCCCAAGAAACCTATTTTTTTTATTTACTTAATAGCATCTATAAAAATAACATTAAAATACTAAGTTAAAACACCGTGCTATTTTAAAGAAGGGAAGCCGTCGACGTTTGAGATTAAAAGTCGGTCATTTATTTTTTCTCTTCTACTTTCGTCGGTAGTCAATAAAAATGCTTTAAATATCGGTGAATAGCGAAAAATATCTTATTAAATTCCTTTCCCAGTGTTTATTAAAGTCAATTCTTTTTAAATCGATCGTCACATCAGTCAGCGCTGTCGTCATCATCATCGTATTGTGTTGCATTTCGTCACCACCATCATCATCGTCTAGTGCGCTGTATTTCGCCGTCATCATCGTTGTAGTGGCAAGACCAGGGTAGAATTTAAACTGGGTCTTTATTTAGGAGAGATTTTCACGTCATACGAATAAAAGTCACAAATTCATTTAATTTGAAAGAGAGGCCAATTGGTCTTCTTAACTTAATTCTACTTCGTTACGGAAATGGAAGAGGGGAGCAGACCAGTCGCTATCAACTCTTTTAGGAATTAAATTCCCATTTTCCTTTCTTCTGAATTACATCCCAATTTTACATCTACTCGGCACGCTTCCAGAAAACGGACTCTAAAATACGGCTTTCTTTTTCTTTCACGCGATATCGTGACGTCATTGCCTCAAGGGGGACACTGGACCTGTCACAACGCACCTGTTTGATCTTTTCCTGATCTCTAACCTGAGTTCAGGCGTGTTTATGTTTTTAGTCCGAGAGCAAACTTGTTCCCAAGATTTTCCTGTCAAGATCTTGCACTGGTCTAGATCTATATCCATACTAGCTGATGTAATCTTTCTTCACATATATATACCTATTATCTAATAGGTAGAGTGCGAGCACATATGTTAAAAGGAGTAATAACTCTGCTCCCGCTCCTCGTAAAAATATGACTAACAAAACAAAATATTGATAATGATTTAAAGTAAAAATCGATGTAAAAATGTAGTTTCTAAGAATCTGGATCAATATTTGCCATATCTGACTGTTAAAAATATTTTTATCTACTGTTTGTTATTAGCTATCAACATTAACAAAATAGGGGAAATCGTCTTGGCTTACTTTATATATATATATATATATATATATATATATATATATATATATATATATATATATATATATATATATACTAGCTGTATCTACTTAGCGTTGCTCAGGTGTAAAAGAATCAAAATGACTGATTTGCTTACGAAAAAAAAAAATTAATTTCCGTGACTTTAATTTTGTAATAAAATTATTTTAGGACACATAATTTAAAAAAAAGTTAGCATCAGTACTTGATTATTATTAATTGATTAATAATAAAGAACAAATAATTAATGTGGAAACTTCCTTTGTTATGTAAAACATATAACGTGTTTATAGATATTTATTTTTGCATAAGTCAAGGGAACTAACTCGGCTATACACTGGCTTGTGCGAGGAATGGTGCACCTTCTCCTAGTTATGCTACCTCAAGTAACATCACTTAGCTGGATACTCCACCAGACCAGAATAATTCTTGTCCTGGAATCCGGCAAAACCAAGAGACCAAAACAAAAATATACTGTGACATAGTTAACTGGTCAATTGGGGAGAGGAAAATAATGTTCTTCACTTCATTATTAACTCAACGTTTGAAAGATAAAGAAAACTTTAATCGAACACACGGATATCCATGCATCTCATATAGAGATAGAGTTTTAGCCCCATGAAAGGGTCCGCTTAATTTTCGAGAACTTCGACTGAAGTAAAATGAAACAATTATATATATATATATATATATATATATATATATATATATATATATATATATATATATATATATATATATATATATATATACCAGGGTAAAACTACACACAAAACAAGAAGAAAACCGAATAACTCTTAGACGAGTCAAAATGGATAGGTAAAAATGTTATATATTATTATTATTATTGGTCCCCCCGATTTATAAAATCGGGGGACCTATGTTTTGAGGCATTTCCGTCCGTCTGTCCGTCCGTCCGTCCGGATTTTTCTCCGTAACCATCCATTGAATTTCTCTGAAATTTTGCATGAAGTTGTAACTTTGGTCAGGTTAGAAAGTGACATTCTCCGATTTTTGAAAAAAAATCTGGTTAGCCCTCCATAAAAAGACAAAAACG
This sequence comes from Sepiola atlantica, assembly GCA_963556195.1. Taxonomy (NCBI): domain Eukaryota; kingdom Metazoa; phylum Mollusca; class Cephalopoda; order Sepiida; family Sepiolidae; genus Sepiola; species Sepiola atlantica. Next base: position 149,475,685 of record OY744518.1, on the reverse strand, counting down.
AGTGGGGCACAACGCCATAGTGAATACAGACCTATCTGCTGTCTTACTACGACCTACAACTCTTCACTGGCCTGGTTGCAGCTAGCATCTATAAACACCTACCTTCCAGAGCGTACATCGAAAAAAGAACAAACAGAATGCGGCAGGAAATGTTTTGGCACCAAAAACCAGTTGTTGATTAATAAGACCATACTTGAGGACTGTAGGAAAAGGCAGAGAAACCTAAGCATGGCTTAGATATGGCTACTGCGGTGCCTTGAATTATATCCGACCCATTCGGTAATAAAGAAAACCATGGCTTTCCATATAGAAATGTAGCAAACGACCAAGTCATTAAGCCATACCAATGGAACAAAAACAATTACTGACGTCAAGATCCGAAGAGGAGTCTTCCAATGAGATTGCTTATCTCTTTTACTCTTTTGTCTGGCGATAGATCCGCTAAGTAAGCTATTGAATAAACGCCGGAGCGCCAATAGTCTTCATGGATGACCTCAAGCTGTATGCCAGCTTAGACGCTGACTTAAGTCAACTCTCGTAGATTTTACATACCTTCTCCAAAGATATTGGAATGGAATTTGACCTGGACAAATGTGCTTGGAAGAAGATTCAAACGGAAAACATACAGATTAATGAAGAGACTTGCATCAAAGACCAAGAAGAGCAGAAACAATACAAATACATTGGCATAGAAAAAAATGATTCAATTCAACATGCGAGATGAGAGACAAATTGGCAGTAAATATGTACGCTGTGTCAGAATAATTTGCAAAACAGAGCTTAGCAACAGAAACAAAATAACTGCTATTAACCAACTTGCATGCCAGTGATAACATACAGCTTTGACACTATTGACTGGCCACAAAAGGACACTGTACAGAGTAATGTACAGATATAAGCGTCTATCAATGCTGTATCTGCCTAGAGGAGCAGGTGATATGGGTCTTTCAGAAATTGACCATCAACATCGAGCCACTATTGTGAGCACCGGCCAATATTTGATGAGCTCCCAGAACCCAAACATTATGATGGTACATCAACATCAAGAAAAAGGGACCAGTTGAACAACCTCCATCACAAAACTGGCCAAAAATTCTGGACAAAACTGTCTTACAAATGCGAAAGAAATACCAAACAGGCCTCTACGGAAATAGCCCCAAAGAACCGCCAGAAATAAATCATAACCTTTTATTACAGAAAACTGGGGAGAATTGGCCAACCGACAATATGCCAAATATTTTCTGGATGAACTATCTCAGGAATATATAGATATAGAAGGCTCTGTAGACTGGCTCAAAAGAGGATCGCTCCACTATGATCAGAAGAGGATGACAATGGCTGCCCAAGATCAAGACTTGATGACCAATGCTTTTAAGAAGATAAGTTGTATCAGCAACGACAACAAGTACAGGTTCTGCAACACAGAAGTAAAGAGTGTGAGCCACCTGACATCCAGTTGTGAGGTTTTGCTTGGGGGCGGCTACTATACAATGCGATACAGTGAAATGTGCAAATATCTCCACTGGACCATCTGTAAAAGGTTAAATATTTAGTGTAACAGCAATCCCTGGGCACATATACCAGAAAGAACTATTGGAAATAAGTCATACACCATCCACTATGACTATGCAATTTCTAAAGCTACATACCTAGAAAACAAAGCTGTTGAACCTGGCATAGTGATATTAGACAAGAGGGATAAAGTAGCAACCCTAGTTGAAGTCAGTTCCCCAAATGATGTTGGCTTAAACATAGCTGAGAGGGAGAAGATAACGAAACACCAAGGTTTTATGTACGACATGAAAAGAAACTGAAATCTAAGGAAGATCTCCATCATTCCAGTAATTATAGGAGCATCCGGACTCATGAAAAAAAAATTCAAAAACTCCCTGACGAATATACCCGATGAACCAAGTGCAAAAGATATACAAACAATTGCGCTTCAAAGAGAGGGTTAGAATCTTAAAAAAGATCCCTCGGGTGGAGTCTCTGAAATAGCGGATGAATGTCTGGCATTCAGTAGGATGCCCCATCACCAGCAAAACAAAAAGATAAGAAAATGTGTATATATAGTGGATAATACTAAGTGAGATAATTCAGTATATAAAATCAGCAGCAGTACCAAGTACAATATAAAAGCGAGAATTATTTTATGTCGCTTGATGTAAAGTAGCAATAAACAAGCATTTAATCTAATTTTGATAAAATAAAAAGAAATACGTCTTATTGTAATATAAAAAGTTTGCCTATTTTTTCAGTGCTTGATTGGTTTGTTCGAAAACTGTAACATTTATCTACGTTGTTTATCGCGAAACAAGTACTTTTGTATATATATACGTATATATATATATATGTATATATGTATATATATATGTATATATATATATGTATATATATATGTATATATATGTATATATATATATATATATATATGTATATATATATATATATATATATATATATATATATATATATATATATATATATATATATATATATATATATATAACTTTTAAACAGAAACGAAAAATAAAAAGACATTTTCTCTGGCAGTTTCGTGTATTTATTATTGAAAAAAGTATATCCATACCCTTTCCCAGAAACCTATATAAATACATCTCTCTACATAAAGTGAAGACGTATTTCTCCTGTACCTTTGACGAGAGTAAGGAAATAACCACATGCATCATAGGCTACTGAACTCACAACACTATTCAGCTTATTCACTCGAACGTGTTTCAAGAAATTTATGATTTTCACCATTTAACAATAAATATTCCTTTTAAATCGCCATCACAGACTCTCACGAAAACATACTCTATACAGATGATAGCAAAATCTTTTCCCTCTAATATTCTCCTACTCCTACTCTCCCACTTAGCGCCGGTAAATAAATTACATCGGATAATTTATACAATGATCACTGTAATTGTTTCATTTCATTCTCCTAATAATTTCATACATAATAGACAAGATTAATAAACCAAATAATAAACGCTCCCTCATATTCCTTGATAATTCTAGAATATCGGATTACATAGACTTATTTATTGTCCGTCGTTACTTATAAACATTAAACATACATTTCAACATTGATTCATTGTACATTGATTCAAAATGGCGCCACGTATCTATAAATCTAATCGAGTAAATTCATTTAAGTTACGAATCTTGGATTGTTACGCGTATAATTTCTTTCTTCGACTTATACATTTATGCCATAAACACTTAGGCAATTTCATACATAACACTTTTTCGGCTTATAACTCAAGTTAAAACAAATCACAGAGTAAAAAAAAACACAGAGGGTTTCGATTAAAAACATCCTATTGCTAATAGAAATCTTATGGAGGCCCGTATAATCTTTTTTTTTACACAACCCTGCCATTAATAATTCATACAAAACGCAGGTTAATTGTTTAAATTTTGACCATCCATACTTATCGAACATTATTTAAACAATCGCAAAATCTCATTATTATTATTATTATTATTATTATTATTATTATTATTATTATTATTATTATTATTATTATTATTATTATTATTATTATTATTATTATTATTATTATTGTTGTTGTTGTTGTTGCTGTTGTTGTTATTGTTATTGTTATTATATTTTTTTCCTATGCTTTTTTCATTTACAATTATCGAACACATCGATATTTTGGGGATTTTAATTTGACGTAATACGTTTTCGACTTAGCATATAATTTCTTTTCATCTAAACTTTTACCTATTCTAACAATCCGCTTTATACGCCTGGAACTCTCCCCCCCTCTCTCTCTATCTCTCTATTTATTTATTTTCTTATTACAATAAAAATGGTTAATTTAATTCGGTTTATTTTATTTATTCATTTTTACTTTTCAAAAGATACTTAACCTTTGTAGTATCTGTTACTTAATCCCTTATCTTCTCTTCTCGGTCAGTGAAAGAGAAATCTTTCTAGATTGCGACAATTTTAATTTTGTTATTACTTTTCCTCTATTTAACTATTTGTCGATTTCACAATTCATTTCTATTTTTTTATTTTTGTTTATTTTTTTTTATTTTTTTACTAAGTGTTATGATACTATTCTATTCTCTTTTATGTCAGTGAAAATGAAATCTTTCTAGACTGAGGCAATTTTTATTTTTTTCCCAGGAGATAGAATTTTCAACACATTAAAAACCATCATTGTTTTGTTTTTTTTAAATGTTGGTAGATTCAATCTCCACCAACATGGTCACTCCAGATTGGGATAAAAATTGCCTCAGTCTAGAAGGATTTTTCTTCACTGACCTTGTAAAGCTTCACGCATGTTTTTAGATCACATTTACTTATTTTTTTTAGAGGGGTGCAGTGGTTTTTATTTTATGAATATCCCGCTACTTACAATCGTATGGAGTGAAGGCAGTCACACAAAACATAGAGAAATCTATTTTGTTTGATTCCAAACATTGATAAATCCTATTTTAATCACCTAAATTACTTACAGGGTTTTTTTCAACTTCTTTTTTTACGAATTAATACTCTAATACTTATATATCTATCCCGAGCACGGTTTCTGTTATATATATATATATATATATATATATATATATATATATATATATATATATATATATATATATATATATATATATATATATATATATATATATATATAATTAACTTGTTACAAATATCCAGGGGGTATGAATCCGAAGGAAGTTGAAACCGGGTTTATGAGAGTGCTCAATGAAAAAAAAAAATCAAAATATATATATATATATATATATATATATATATATATATATATATATATATATATATATATATATATATATATATATATGTATATATATATATATTTAAAAAAAATCAGCTCAGCGGAGATTTTTTTTTTCTTTTTTTATTTCTACATTTTTATTATTCGTTCGATACAACTTTTATATAAGGCGAATGTATTTCAAGTCAAAAATGTCGATACGTGCCATTGCGTCAGATTATTTTGTTGATGTCCAAAAGAAATTCGATTTCTCAATACAGATCAGATGGAATCGCCAGACAAGTATTAAATAAACCGGATGTGCGCTTTATATCTGCAGTGAATTATATGTCCGTTTTTGATTTGCTAATCCGACTGGCATTAAAATGATAAGGTTGTTAGTTTACAACATTTACACATTGCGAATGAAAGATAGGCGTATAAGTATAAGTGATTTCATTAATATACGAGTTGTGTCTGAAAAGTAACGGGATTGAAGTCACAAATAATTTATTTCAATTTCAAACAACAAACTATATGGTTTCCCTGTACTTTGTACTCTCGAGTCTAATGCACTTTCTGATCCTTCTCTGTCATGCTTCTATGTACTTCCTATCTCCATCGTTACAGACACGTTGATTCTACTACTGCTAGAAAAGAACAATGTTTCCCCCTTTAGCATTTAAGTAAAAATAAATAATATGGCAAAAAATAATATAAATGAAATGACAACATTTATATGCTGATAAGCCGTATATATATATATATATATATATATATATATATATATATATATATATATATATATATATATATATATATATATATATATATATATATATATATATATATATATATATATATATCCCTAGCTGTTTGGTCTATTGGAGAGTCAAATACCCCCTATGCCTTTAGTTTGAAGATTATCAAGCAGGTTAAGTCCTATAAGCCTATGAACAGATTCTGCAAATAAAATACAATGGCCAACTACTTAACATGAGAAAGGAAATATTGTCTCCATGTAATCAGAACATTTGGTATAAATATGACCATTTTATGGTTCCTTAGCCCTGGTACAATTATCCTAATTCACATCCACTACCTAGACACTCTGAACGTTAATATTGACCCCTTAAGATGGTTTCATTGGGAGTGTTAGACCTCAATCCTTTCTCTCATTCCTCTATCTCTTCTTCACAACCTATATTTCCTCTCTCCCATTCTTTCTATTGTCCACACCTGACCCTTCACCTTTCGTAGATGGCCAAGTTGAGTTGTTCTATTCTATATAGTTCCCAATCTTCCCTATTACTAAAAGAGGCCTCTACCTAGATTAACTTACCCTTCTCCGCATTAAGTTAATATGGCCTCTGGGATAGCAAACTATAACTGATGATTCATAACTTATAGATTGAACTGAACCCCGCTCCTATAGTAGACACTATAATTGAAACACCCGCCAATTGAATTCTTAGCTGGCATTAGCAGTGACTCAATTCCAACGAACGCGCCATTGAGATCGCTAGCATGTCTACCCTTGTTTTACTTGGAATCTGTTGGTCAATTTGCGGTTGATTTGGTTTGGTTTAAGCCGATGCTCCCTGGAACTTTTCATGATGAAATAAGAACGAATACGCTGACACCCTACCTCTTTTTTCTGAGAGAGGAAGTGATTTACTTTTAGATAAAGCTAGTTATTGGCTACAACATGATTAACAAGTATGACTTTAATGGAGTATTATCATTCTACGTCATTCTACGCCACTCTACGTTTGAATCGCTAGCTATCTAAAAAATATAAAATATATAAATAACTATAATAATTTAAATAAATAAATAATAAAGTTGTCAATATATTCTGTCTAGAATTTAGATATAGTATTGTAACTGATTGTGTCATTGCCATCCTACGTTACACGGTGTGTGTATTTGTATATATATATATATATATATATATATATATATATATATATATATATATATATATATATATATATATATATGTTGTGGTGGCAACCACTCATTTGCATATACGAATAACGTTACACTATAAATGGCAAGCCTAGGTTGGCCTTAGTGTGTGTTACCTAAATGCCACCGGAAGTGACGCCGAAGAGCGTACATGTCCTCCCACCAAGACTCTCTGACTCGACACCTTCATTTGTACATACTGTAACTATACCTTTTCTTTAATACACTTATTATTGCATTCTCCTTGTTGTTTGCGTCTTCATTGTATTCCTCACTAATTATTGTTCAACCTTGCAACCACAACAGTTGGCGACGAGATATGAAGCGTCAAATATAACAGTTTGACGAAGAACTATTTAAAAAAAAAAAGTACAATGCAAAGTGTTGACGAGCAAACGGATTTTACGCTAAAGAAAAGTTTCAACTTAAGTGAAAAAAACAAACTCGAACGTGGCAAAAGCGACAATTTACGCCGTTTTCTGGGAATCCGACTTGCAAACGAATGTAAAAGTGAATTTTTGTTTTGTCGCTAAACGACAAATCTGTTTTGTATTACTAAAGGACCAACTTGCAAACGAAAAGCGGATTTTGTTCTGTCGCAAAACGACAGGTCAGACTCGTATTACGAAAAGCAAGGAAGTAACCTACGAAAAAAAAAAAGTTCACCAGTGGATTCTAATTACTGCTCCCCGTTAGCAAAACAACAACTAAAGGAATCTTTTAATTAATAATTTGTTTGGCGGCGGTACTAAAACCAAATACCATAGCTAGAAATTAAAGCTCAAGGAAAGGATTTTTTTTTTAAAAAGTTGTCACTGGATAACGGATAATACAGTAAAACGTCACGAAAAAAAAAAAAAAGGGTAATCTCAATTTAAGAGTATTTTAATTACTAAAATACTAGAAAAAAAACAAACTCCAAAGAACTAAATGTACTGCATACATTTTTTTCAATTGTGACTCGAAAAAAAAAAAAAAAATGGAAGACTTATCAAAAATGTTCATGCAATTTTTACAGGCACAAGCTGACCGCGAGGAAAGACAAAATGTACGTTTTGCTAAAACACTGGAACTACTAAAGAGTAATCGAGAAAATGTCGACAGTGTTAATTTCTCCCATACAACTATCTTTAATAGTATGGACACATTTAATTATGTGCCGGAGGAAGGAAAGACTTTTGAAGCATACTATACAAGATACGAGGATGTCTTTCAACTGGACTGCAAAAATTGGCCAAATAGCCAGAAAGTGAGCCTCTTACTCAGGAAATTGGGTACATCAGAACACAGCAAATTCATAGATTACATATTACCTAAAAAAACTGCGGAATTAGAGTTCATGGAAGCTGTGAAATTACTAAAAGAATGATTTAATCCAAATATATCTCTTTTTCATAAAAGATGGCTGTGCATGAATCTAAGAAAGATGGACAACCAAGATTATTTGACATACGCATCAGTTGTCAATAAAAACTGCGATAATTTTAAGCTTGCGGAACTAACGGTAGAAGATTTTAAATGTCTAATCTTCGCACAAGGGTTAGTTTCCACGAAAAATGCAGAAATACGCAGACGAGTGTTATCTAAGCTGGAATCTGAGCAAGATTTAACCCTCCAGAAACTAGCAGAGGACTGTGAAAGGGCCATTACACTAAAAAAGGATTAAAAACATATAGAAGAATCCGGAGTGGCATATGTAAGAAAAGTTAGAAAACCATACACACCAACCAAGAACTTTACAAAGAAAAGCAATCGAAATGGAACGGGATATTACAATCCTAATAACCATAAATATAGGACAGAATATAACAAGCCTCTTCCTAGATATAACTGTAAGAGATGTGCAGAAAAGCATTGGGAATCAGATTGTCCTTATAAAAAGAAAAAATGCTACATTTGTAAGAAGGTGGGACACAAAAGCGATTGCTGCAGATATAAAGATTACACGAGAAAGAGAGTACAGCAAACAAAATCAAATACAAAATTAGACAAAGATCGGCGAAAATACGTAAAAGTGGAAATATTTAAAACACCAATAAAGTTACAACTCGACTCCGGCTCCGATATTTCTATTATAAACCTGAATACATGGAAAAAGTTGGGTAAAAAACCAACCATGATGAAAACGAGTAAATCAGCCCGGACGGTAACTGGTGGTGGTATAAAATTTGAAGGAGAAGTTGTCCTTCCGATAAAATTAAAAGGGATTACGAAGAAATTAAAAATATTCGTACTGAAAAATAGTGAAAATCTGTTTGGAATAGATTTAATTGAGAAATTTGGACTATGGGATAAGCCAATCAATACATTCTGTAAAAAAATAGAATGTTCTTCTCCAACAACAGTAAATATAAAAAACGATTTAAAAGAATTATTTCCTGAAGCATTCACGACTATCTTAGGTCGCTGTAATAAATTCAAGGCCTCGTTTGAACTTAAAGAAAACGCCAGCCCAATTTTTAGAAAAAAGCGAAATGTTCCGTTCGCTGGGTTGGAAAAGATTAATAAAGAATTAGATAGATTGGAACAGACAGGAATTCTATCAAAAATAGAACACAGCGAGTGGGCAGCCCCCACCGTATACGTAAAGAAAAAGAATGACGAAGTTAGAGTGTGCGCAGATTTTTCGACCGGGGTCAACTCCCTATTAAAAGATCACCATTACCCTCTACCAAGCCCAGAGGAAATATTCACGAAGTTAAATGGTGGTAATATCTTCTCTAAGATAGACTTGAGCGACGCATATTTGCAAATACCGGTCGAGGAAAATTGCTCAAAAATACTATGCATCAATACGCATAAGGGATTATTCAAATACAACCGATTGCCCTTTGGCATCAAAGTAGCGCCTGCCATTTTTCAGCAAGCGATGGACACCATGCTAAGTGGTATTGAGTGCGCATGTGCATACCTGGACGACATTGTTGTCAGGAGCAAATCCCTACAAGAACATAAGGAACATTTGAAACAAGTATTTACTCGAATACAAGAATTCGGCTTTAAAGTAAAAGAGGTAAATGTGACTTTTGTATGAGCGAGATTAAGTATCTCGGACACATAATAAACAAACATGGACGACGTCCAGACCCAGACAGATCTGCGGCAATAAAAAATATGCCAGCACCTGATAACGTAACAACCTTGCAGAGTTTCTTAGGGCTCGCAAATTATTATCAATCTTTTATTGAAGGAATGCATAACTTGCGAGCCCCCTTAAATAATCTGCTTAAAAAGGATACACCTTGGAACTGGACGCAAGAATGTCAAACCGCTTTTGACAAAATAAAGAGCGCACTAACATCCGAATCATTCTTAACGCACTTTGACACAAAATTAAAAATAGTCGTCGCTAGTGACGCTACTTCATACGGCTTAGGAGCATGCATTAAACATATTATGCCGGATGGGTCTAGAAAACCAATAGCGCACGCTTCGAGAACGCTGATACCAGCCGAGAGGGCATATTCACAAATCGAAAAAGAAGCATTGAGCACATAATCTTTTCCGTGACTAAATTTCACCGATATTTATATGGTAGACAATTCTTACTTGAAACCGACCATAAACCGTTAGTCACGATCTATGGATCAAAAAAAGGATTGCCGGTATACACCGCAAATAGATTGCTGCGCTGGGGTACAATCTTACTTAATTACGATTTCCAGCTACAACATCTAGCATCAAAAAAGATTTGCCATGCGGATGGACTGTCAAGACTGATACCACAGAAACACAATCTGGAAGAATCAGTCATTGCAGCAATTCGGACAAATGTTGAAGTAAAAAATATGGTAGCAAACATCATTAAGGAACTACCCGTAACTTTGTCGGACATTAAAAGGGAAGCCGAGAAAGACGAATACATAAAGGACATAAAAGAGAAAATTATAACGGACATCCGGGGATAAATCGAATGAAGTCGTTAATGAGAAGCTACGTGTACTGGCGTAACATGGACACTGACATAGCAGCAACAATAAATAAATGTAAAGGATGCCAGTTAGCAGCAAAATCCCCACCTATAGTACACAAACCTTGGCCGAAAACCGACCAACCATGGTCGAGAATCCACATGGACTTCGCTGGTCCAGTAGGAGAAAACTATTATTTAATTGTAGTGGATAGTTACACAAAATGGCCGGAGGTAATGCGTTGCAGGAATCCAACAACGAACAACTCAATAGGGTTCCTACACGAGTTGTTTGCAAGATTCGGTGTACCAGACACACTGGTCACTGACAACGGAACGCAGTTCACATCCGCAGAGTTTAAGGAATTTTGCGACACGTTCCGAGTGAAGCACATCACGACTCCGCCGTATCATCCAAGGTCGAACGGCCTTGCGGAAAGGTTCATGGACACGCTAAAACGAGCGTTAAAGAAATCCATTGGAACACCAACAGAAAAAGCTTTGCAACAATTCTTGCAAGTTTATAGGATCACACCACATCCTAGTACACCATCAAACATATCACCAGCTGATCTAATGTTTGCCAGAAAGGTAAAATCAGCGTTTGATAAACTGTTGCCAAGACAGGCAATTATCCGAAACACTACACACACGAGAAGAAAGAAATATAACTCGGGAGATCGAGTATATTTTAAGTGCTACAAGAATAACACATCTTACTGGGAATGTGGAGTAGTGGATAAACGCATTGGTGATTGTACATATATGATTAAAGGTCCACAGAGTATACATAAAAGGCACCTAAATCAGATAAAAAAAACGTCATATCCAAGATGATGATTATACGACAACAGTCGAAGAGGAGGAAACCATAGATATCATATACGAATCCTTTAATTTGGAACCGCCTCAATATACACCTGAACCCCGAAGATCAGATAGGAAAAGAAAATTTAATGAACCATTGATGGTAAACCCAAAAAGAAAAAGATATTGAAATCTGTGTGACTTCAAATCTTGGGAGGGGGGTGTTGTGGTGGCAACTACTCATTTGCATATACGAATAACGTTACACTATAAATGGAAAGCCTAGGTTGGCCTTAGTGTGTGTTACCTAAATGCCACCGGAAGTGACGCCGAAGAGCGTACATGTCCTCCCCTACCAAGACTGTCTGACTCGACACCTTCATTTGTACATACTGTAACTATACCTTTTCTTTAATACACTTATTATTGCATTCTCCTTATTGTTTGCGTCTTCATTGTATTCCTCACTAATTATTGTTCAACCTTGCAACCACAACAATATATATATAATGTGTGTGTATGTATGTGTATATATGTATATAGCCTTTTTTCTAGTGTTTGTATTGTATGTAAACATGTATCTGGTATATAATATCTAGGTATATTTTTGTGTATAGATGCGTATATATATTTGTGTATATATAAATATATGTATGTATGTGTATATATGTATGTAAATGTGCATTTGTGTATATAAATATGTATGTATAATAATGTGTTAATATTGGTGCTGTATTTATGTTTGAACTTACGTATGTCGTCGTGATTCATTGTATATGTATAAACCTTAATGAGTTCTTTTAGTGATGGCAATATAGTGTTTGTAAGTCCTTTTCAAATTTAAAACGCTAGATTATAATAAAGATTACTATTACTCGTCCTGTTATTCCTTAAATTAATCTAGATAAGTTTTTGAAATTATTTTATAAATTCTTTTGAAACCCGTAGGGTTTATTCATGCCTTTAACTGTCAACTCTGGAGTGATTCGCTTTTAATCTTGGACTATTAGGGGTCTGTGTTTTTCCAGGGCCGGAAGAGGATGGATTTTTGGAACACTTTCACTGATTTCGAAAAATTACTCCTTAGTTAAAGTTTATCTTTAGCACGTTCAAGATGTCTTACTGGTTATTTTGACTGTATTACTACTTAATTTATCATTAGTGTTATTGTTGGTGAATGTTATATCTTGGGGATATATCACCGATACAACATCTACCTAGGGTTCGAATATTAGGCAATCTATATTAGATATCTAAACTTAAACTTAACAAAAGCTCATTAAAATTATAACTGTAATTCTTAATGACAATATTTTAAAAATGTGTGTCACAATATAAACTAATTCTATAGATAGTTCTACCATATGTTTTATCCTTTAATTAATCTTTCAATTTTCTTTCTATCACCTCTAATCTATTAGAAATAGTTTTTAATTGGGCTCTTTACTTGAGTTTTTCTTTTAAATTGCTCTAACACTGATAATTAAGCTGTAGAACCTTTATAACTCTTTCTCATTGTAAGACCATATATGTAAGTGATCCTTTCTTCTAATGACCTTTATAGTTTGTACAAGACGATAAATCTTTTGCTGTCTCCTTTGGTGTGCTACTCCCTACATAAAATATTGTATGTGTGTCTTTCATCTTTCAGCCCTATATACATCCCTAAACAATGTTTCAACCTGGTCTGCTATGATTTGGGGACTACCCCCCTCTCATCGTTTCTAGTTTCCTGTTTAATTCAGGATGTTGGTCTCTGTTCCATTGATGCTGTCTATCTACTATTAATTTCGTGCCAATACCTTGTGCTGACGATGAGATCTGATAGTAATAATAATAAACATGCATGGTCTCTGAAATGATCTTACACAATCTGTTGTTATCTTGAATTCTTGGAACGTAAATTAGTCATGTAATTGACTTTACATAAATCTATGCTATGCTATACTATGCTATGCTATGCTATATATATATATATATATATATATATATATATATATATATATATATATGTGTGTGTGTGTGTGTGTGTGTATGTATATATATATGCTGATGACTAATATCGGCTTTCATTTTTCGGATTTACACTTATATAAAGTGTTGGATGCTTTCTCAGACAGAGCGTTAAAATAATTGAATAATTCATGACTCATCGAAAGCACGTACTTTAATTAATTATAATATATATATATATATATATATATATATATATATATATATATATATATATATATATATATACATAAATATATTACATATATTTATTTTTTTCTTATCATATTTATATTTGTATATTCTTTATATTTTTATATTTGATTTGGTTCATTCGTATTATTATTATATTATTATTATTTTTTTTTTACTTTATATTTTTATTATTATTTTTATTATTATTTTTGTTTTTAATTATATTTTTATTACTATTATTATATTTTAACTTTTTACTATTAGTATCTATCCCTCATTATTATAATAATCAGTGTTTATTTTTACGTATGTGTTTTCCTTATGATTAGTATGTATTTGATAATCAATAATGTTGATGTTTTATTCGACTTCTAATTGTGGTGTGATGAAATTTGTGCTGATGAAGACCAACTGGGAACTAAGAAACGATGAGCATATCAACGAACGGGGGTTCCTTAAGGAGGGTTCTAGCGTTGGTGGTGAAAAGAGAGAAGTTTAGTTTTGGAAGCGTAAAAAGTAACAAGCCACTTTCCCCATTGCATCACGTGCTACAAATCGGAATATATATATATATATATATATATATATATATATATATATATATATATATATATATATATATATATATATATACAAAGACAGATAGAGAAAGAGAGAGAGAGAGAGAGAGAGAGAGAGAGAGAGAAAGATAGAGGGATAGAGAAAGGAAGAGATATTCAGAAAGATTTCGGTCATCAGTGCTCTTAGAAGTGCTGCTATAGATAGTTGTGTCGTCTGCATATATATCAACGAATGATCTCAGGATACGATTTAGAATATCATTTATGAAGATCAAGGGTAGGGATCTTTGAGGTACGCCGACATTGATATTATGAGGTTCGGACATCTGCCCATTAACAACTACTTTAATAGACCTATCGAAGAGAAAAGATTTGATAGTTGTGAGAATATTTCCAGACATTCCATAGCTAACAAGTTTGTGAAGCAAACCTTTGTGCCAAATCCTATCGAAGGCTTTTGATATATCAAGAGTTATCGCTTGATATACGAAGCCCTCGTCGATAGATTGACTGCAATACCACAGCCAGCACGTCAGCTGTAGATCTTACAAGACGAAATCCATATTGCTTGTTACTAAGTAGATTATTTCTGTGCAGGTGGTTGACAACTTCTTGACGTATTACAGATTCGAGCATCTTACTCATGATGCACAGGAGACTGATCAGTCTGCACTGAGATGCAGGGGACCGATCTCCCGTATTTTTAATTATTGGGCAAACGAGCAAAGTCTTCTAATGGCATGGAAAGCATTTCTCCTCTAAGCAACAATTGAACAGCTTTATAAGTATAAGTGCTATTTCTGGTTGCAGTTTCTTGAGTATTATGACTGAAATGTTGTTGAAACCAGTTACCATGTTGTCATCAAGGTTCTTGATAAGTTTGGCAACATCCTGGACAGTTATTTGGATGTCGCTTAGATATTTCTTTTCACAAAGGGTAGAATTTGCTGCAAATGTTGCCTTTGTCAGATGCTGAGGAGATCACCCCTGCTTTGTTTATGATAGTTGGGATAGAAGTCTTACATCTGTTAAGGACCTTGTTTGTTATTCTAAAAAAAAACGCATGAGAGCCAAGACTTTGATCGGCCACTCTAAATTTAACAGATTGATCATAGGCCTCTTTAGTGTTTTCTATGACCCTTTTGCAGTGGTTTCCTGCAGAAATCCGAAAAAGTTATATATATATATATATATATATATATATATATATATATATATATATATATATATATATATATATGGCATGTATTATGTTAGTTGAAAAAATTAAAGTGTTCCATTGTAAGTTATACAAGAGCTTACATAAAGTACATTATTTAAAAGTGTCTGAACGGTGCTGAAGAGTCGGTCTCTCACTATAAGACAGTGTCTACCCCATACCCGGCATGGTCAGACCGATGAAATTCATGTACACCTAACAGACACTATAATGCATAGTTTTTAAATAAAATACTTTATATATATATATACAGGGCCGCGATTTCACAATTATAATTTATTTTACTTGAAAATATAGCCAAGTGTTGTCTAGATGCTATAACATTCTTTGGGATCTTGCAAGCGATCTACATATTGTTCTCAGAATCAACTATAAGGTGAGCCGTTCTTAAAAACAAACATATCCAGGTTATCAGTGAAACCCTTGAGCAATACAAGGTGGGAGTGTCTCATTGATAATGTTATAACTATTCGTTATCAAGTTTGAGAAATATATGATGCGTTTGCTGAAATATCATGTACATACAGATGACCCCAAGGTAAAAGTATAAGCTGTATCTTTAGCAAACCAGCTAACAGATTTTATAGTCATTTTTTAATATTTTGATATAAAGTACTTTTTAAAGTTAACTATTTACGCAAGGAACTACAAGGTGAAACAAAGGACATTGGTGAAGGCACGTAGTCATTAAAAAACTCTTGTCATGACTTGTCAGAGAGAGAGCGAGAGAGAGAGAGAGAGATAGATAGAGAGAGATAGAGAGAGAGAGAGAGATAGAGAGAGAGAGAGAGGGAAGCGTTAATGGTGTTCTAATAGATGCAAATGTATTGACTGAAGCTGTTCAATTACCATTGAAGTTTAGACAATTTTAAGAAAATTGACTAGAAGGAGGAGAATGTTTTTATATTTTGCAGAAGATCAATCTTCAGATGGTTCAAAAGAAGCGTACAGTGATTCAACTTAGAGCTAGATCAAGCTATTCAGTCATTGGAAAGTAGATTTTAACAACTTAAAACATATGTAAAATTATTCTAAATAACTTTCAGAACAGACATAAGGAGGAAGAAAACAAAGTAAAACACATCAGACCTTGAAGCAGCTTTAATAGTCACCACAATAGAACAGGACACTGAAAAAGAAATAAAGACGTTGATGGGTATCTGTTGCTGAAAGAACTTGAAGTTTTGAAAATATTAATTCCCTCCACAATGCTCTGTTTGAATATCTGATAAAAAATAGATTTACAGCATTTTTAAAAATGTTTTTTTTTTTTATTGTTTTAAGGATTTATTTAACAACATTTTTCAAAGCTGAAACTCAACAAAACATACTTGATATCCATGGTCTCACAAGGGAGACTTAAAAATCTGGCTATGCTGTCTATGAAAAAACAAGATTGCTAAAGCCATTGACTTTGAAAAGATTTTGCAAATAAAAAATCTAGAAAAGTCTTTTATTAAAAGTGTATGTCTGTAATTGCCTTTCTTTATATTAAAAGTAAAACAATAAAACTGTTCATATTACCTTTCAAACTTTTATTATATCGAACATTTAATATTTATTCGTTCTTTTTTTGGTATGTGTTTTTTTATATGAAATAAAACATAAATTTTACTATGAAGAGTAGGGGTCCACCACCAGTTTTCGAATAGGGCCCCGCAATTCCGAGCAACGATCCTATATATATATATATATATATATATATATATATATATATATATATATATATATATATATATATATATATATATATATATATATAAACTAGCGGGACCCGTGGGACACCTAGTGTTGCCCGGCATAAAGGTAGCGACCCAAGAAGTTCTTGCTTCCACCCCTAAACCCAATATAACTATTTTAATTCTTATTTTTGAATTTTTATATGATCAATTTTTAAGTTATAAATAAAATAAAATAAAACGTTGTCATTGCTGTTTATGGATATCTCCCGGCAATGATTATGGTAAAACAGCTATTAAACTATTAAAAATATTGATTATGCTTTCTAAGGAGGGTGGATTCCTTTCAATAATTTATGTTGTGGTTAATATTTTACCCTTTGCCCCATGCTGTCAACGAGAGAAATGGGAGTTTAAATAATATTTTTTAAAAATACGCCCCTGCAAAAATGATAAAATAATGTGTTAGTCATTACCAACTGATTTTTCCTCAAATAAATATTCGATTCAAACCTTTAATTCTAGTCCGAAATTAGTAACTAATTGAGAATGACAAGGCTTAAAGGCAATGACTTGCACGTCGGTAGGAGGGCGAAGGGAAAAAAAGAATAGACAAGTTTCAATTTTTAATTGTATTTAAAAAAATCGGTTTGGTTTTCGATTATTTTATTTTTGATTTCGATTAAGGTTGATAAGTGTATTAGTCTGTAGTATATATATATATATATATATATATATATATATATATATATATATATATATATGTGTGTGTGTGTGTGTGTGTGTGTGTGTGTGTGATTTTATGAAGGCTTACCAAAGCATTCCTTTCAGGACACCAATGATCACCATTAAAGATATTTTTTCTTACAAATATTATTTATTTATTTAATTTGAATAAATAATATTTGTAAGAAAAATATATTTAATGGTGATCATTGGTGTCCTGAAAAGAATGCTTTGGTAAGCCTTCATAAAATCACATATAAATGATCTGTACTCTGTAATAGAGTATCATCGAGCTTGTTTTTATTGGAACAACCCCGGTCTTCACTGAATGATCTATTTTATAAGTGAAAAATCTAATATATATATATATATATATATATATATATATATATATATATATATATATATATATATATATATATATATATACTACGAACAGTAGTATTATGTTGGAATATTCAACCCTATATTGAGAAAGCGTTAAGTATTTATTGTCTTGTTTTGCCTTGTTCCCTTGTTACTATTTTGGAAATTACCGTGGTTGCTGTTATTGTTGCTGTTATTGTTGCTGTTATTGTTGCTGTTACTGTTCTTGTTATTTTGGAACTGATTTCGTGAGTTGCATTTTTTACCACGGTTTGTTTTCTTTTTCTGTTATCTGTTTTGATAACTATTATGGCGACGGCTACTTGTAGGCCGAAGCCGGCAGATATTATGAATGTTACCGAGGCTGTACCTGGCGATTCGGAATGGAACAAGCCTCCTAAAGGTAATATCAACGTTATTGAGTGTGTTGAGAAGGCAAAAAAGTACTTTCATTTAGTTACAGCCACAGGACTACTTATTGACGCCCAAAGTTGAACGAAATTAAGAAAAGAAGCATTATAATGTTTGTAGTTGAAAACAAGAGACGAAAAAATTTATAAGAGCTTCAACTGACCTTATTTGTAAGCTATTAGCAAGGGCAGGGTATAGACCACAACGAATAATTCGTTGTAAAGGCTACAATACTTGGAACACTTTGTTTCCAAATGAAGAAACCTGCCTGAAACTGTCTCAGACAGAGATTATCACTCAAGAATACATTCTTAGGATGGAGTACATGGGAAGGAGAAGGACAGCTGTGTCCATTTTTAATGTTCCGTTCTATGTGGACTGGGAACATTTAGGAGCTTTTTTCCTAAACTATGGAGACATTACGTCCGTAACCTGGGATGAACATCCAAGGATATGGACATTCAAAATAATGTTAGACAAGGCAGCATTTGAAAATATTCCATATTATATGGAAATAGGAGAGGAAAAGCTTCCCTATAATTGTGGCCGGAAAAAGGCATGTTTGTTGGGCCTGCGAGGAGATAGGACATCTCACTTTCGAATGCCCACTGATAAAGTCCACTATTACCAAAACCAGAGAGGTGCCAATGACCCAACGAGTTTGGATGCCATTAATCCCCCCCACCGAAGTCTACAAAAGAAGACTACCCGGGACTCCCTGATCTAAGCAAACTTGATGACAAAGAGAGAAATGAATGGGTATTGGTGCAGGGAAAAACACCTGGTCGTCTAGTCCTGGATCAGATTAGAGAGGAGAAAATGATATCGAAAGATCCTGGAAAAGAAAAGTATGTGGAAGTACGTAACCTTAAAACGAAAATTGATCAGCGAAAAGTACCAGCTAGTCCGAAATCCCCCCCAAATATAAACTCGCAGTCACCAACCAAATCCCTATCTAAAAAATCAAGCCTTCAGCCCTCCTCTAAAACAAAGTCAATCCCCTCAATTCCCAGTCTTACAAAATCACATTCCCTTTCGAAAGCTATGCCCCTACCGATCACCGATCACTTGAAAGAGAGGGAATATAAGTTAATCCCTCTTAGCCCAGTTAAAAACAAGACCGTCTTCTCTCTAAGGTTTCCCCCTTTCGTCTCCCCACTAAACACACCCAAAGCACCCCTGCATCCCCTGCAAAACAGCTCGATCCTGCTTCTCCCTTTCTACAAAACAGAAACACTACTCCTCCCATTCCCCAATGAAAGAAGAAATGCCACCTCCACCTCCTCCTCCGTCTAAAAAAAGCAGAGAAGCCCTTCTTTAGAAAAAGGAAGAATAAAACTGCTTTTCTCCCAGGAATTAAGATATGTGTAGTGAATAAGGTACAGGAGGAGACTGTTAAACACTATAAAGTGGCTTATCGGAAAAAACTACTCGCGTTTAGGGAGGTGGGTAAGAAGTCAGTTGGAGATCCCCTTAACTTCCCTAAGCCTTAAGAGTCCTTACAGTTGTAAGAAAACCAGTAGAAGTCAAAGGGCTCTGACAAATGCTAAGGGAGGCCAACGATCATTTTAATTTAACACAACCTATGGTTATTTAAAAAAAATGAAATGTTAAAATATTTAAGGAAAGATTGTGTTGGGAGGGTCCCTGTTCGGTTGCACCCTTCCCTTTATAGAATAGCCAAACTAACTTACCCCTTGGATGTTGGCGGTATCTCCCATGATGGGAAAATCAGCATTCAGATGGGCACACCGTCTTTTGGGTGAGCTGTCAGCATCCTGACATCATCGATGTTCGTTTCTGGAACCAAACCCTAAGATATCTCAATGGCTCTCTTTCAAGCAAGCATAAATGTCCGTGAGCTGAAAGCAGACTCTCGTAAATTTCGAGTTACTACAGACCTTCAGCACCTTGGAGTGGATGTATGTTGTATTCAGGAAACCCACTTAATTCCAGGTGACCATTTTGATGCGCTGGCTAGACGTTTTCACGTCTACTCAGCGTACTTTGATTCTTTCTCAAGGGGTGTTTCCTGGCTTGTAAATAAGTCTTTAGGTGCGTAATGTGACCCTTGTTTTATGGATCCGGAAGGAAGGCTGTGCGTTCTGGATGTTACCATAAAAAATAAGGCATTCCGGCTCATTGAGGTTTATGCGCCTAATAACCATACTGAGATTGCTCATTTCTTTCAACGGATCGAGCAGTTCACGAGTACAACGAGGACGGTCATTTTAGCGGTAGACTGGAATGCAGTCTTGGATCCCGATATAGATCGTAATCGGGCTAGGAGAACTAGCAATGATCGGAATGCTAAAACATTTCGTGATTTATTCCATAAGTTTGATCTTATCGATAAATTCCGGAACGAGAAGCCCCGTGATAGAGTATGGACTAGGACATCTAGGCGCGGCTCCGGTTCGGTACAACTTTCGAGTTATATTGACCGGTTCTTAATTAGGAGCGTTGACGCGGAATTATTAGAATGCCCAAGTTTTCATAATATAGTTTACTCGGATCATAGACTTGTTCGGGTCCGTGTAAACTTAGATAGACCTAGACCTAGATTGGCTGGGTACTGGAAGTTCAACACTTCGTTGTTCGATGTGAAGGGCTACGAGGAACAGCTATTACTAACCTTACAGCGGGAATTGACGGGGGCTATAATTGGGAATAGGAAGTGGGCCCACTTTAAGAAGGTAATTAGGTCCTTTACTGCCGATTTTAGCCGACGACTCAATCTAACAACTAGGACAGCTAAAGTGGCACTAGAATCTATATTAGATCGGGCGGTGGAGGCTAGGGATAGTGCTAAAGTTACTATAATTAAGGCGAAGCTGGCCTACTTGGCTTTCCAAGCACAAGCTATAGTAATTAGGGCTAGGTTAAAGAGATGCCTCAGGAGGCAACAAATGTGGCAACTGAATTGCGTGTAGAGGAACGTCAACAAGCTGATGATCGTCATATCGCACGTGTTTCATTGCCGGATAGACGTCTCGTGACCACAAATGAAGGCGTTTCGTTCTCATTTCTAGGATCTTTTAACCAGGGAACGCGGTCTGTTTTTAGCACAATTCGACCCCTATTTAGATGACTTTTCTCGTCTCAAGACGACCGAAGTCTCCTGGGATTGATGGTTTACCCTACAAGGTGTATTTGAGGATGTCACACATTTTTGTTCCCTTGCTGACAGTTTTATCTGACTTATGGTTTAGGAACGGGACTATTCCCCATTACTTTACCATGGGTATAGTGAAGTTGTTACGCAAAAGCAAAAATGGTGGGGATGGCTTTGATAATTTTCGACCCTTAACGATGCTAAATGCTGAGTTAAAGATTTTGGCCAAGATCTTAGCCAATCGACTGCAGCTTGTTTAGGCTGATCTAATCAAACCTCAACATACTTGTATTGTAAAGGGTAGGACCATTCAGGATAATTTGCACTCGATACGCTTGATCATAGATAAAGTCGACACTTAAGCCGCGCTGATCAATTTAGATCAGTCCAAATCATTCGAATGGGTGGACCATCGTTATTTAGAGGTTGTTCTGTCTGCGGCCGGTTTTGGCCTGCAATTTTGCTCTTGAATTCGCCTCTTGTATTCGAACTCCAGTGTGCTAGTGGAAGTGAATGCTCTGGGTTCTGAGCCTTTCAGATTATCCAGATCACTTCGTCAGGGATGTCCGCTTTCACCGATGCTCTATGTACTTGTGTTGTAGCCCTTCCTTCACAGACTCATTGTGAATCCGGTCCTACGTGGGATTACTTTGGCAGGTGCTTGCACCACCTTAAAGTACCCCGCCTTTGCCGACGATTTGACTGTGCTTGTAACGAGCAGTGTCGAGATTAGTGTCGTTGACAGAGAAATCAGAATGTATGAAACGATAACAGGAGCCAAAATTAACTGCGACAAGTCTGTGGGCTTGCGCATTGGTGCCTAGAAGGGCAGGAAACCCTTAACTGGACTGAAAGGCCTTGCAAGCTACTCGGCGTCTGGTTCAGTCCTGATCTTAAGTTGGAGAAAAATTGGTTGGAAGTATTGAAAGCGATTCGGTCCGCAGCTGGTCTGTGGATCCGTAGAAATCTTTCGTGAAAGGGGAGAGCGGAGGTGTGTTGTTCTCACATTTATCCTATCATCCTATATCGTCTATCAGTGCTTCCACCCACGTCGGATACGTTGCTTGAGATGGAGCGGGCTCTTTTCAAGTTTTTGTCGCTTGGCAAGGCCCCTATGGTCCGTCGCGAGATTTGTTATCTACATCCTTCTGAAGGCGGTCTGTGTATGCCAAGCGTCTAGATTCGACGTCATACACTCCGGCTATTTTACATAGATTGAATGAGTTCACAAACTGAGGGAAACGGTGGCTTCTGGTAGGAAGACACTAAGGAAGCTTTTCCGGCTTTAAAAAGTGGGCACTTAGATGAGGAGGGGCACACAGGTTGTTCCGCAGCGGGTGCTCCTTCTATTGCGACTGTAGACACGCTTTGAAGTTCTTCTTACGGGTGAAAGAAAGCCTCTCTGACACCCTGCTGTTGTCCCGAAGGGCATTATATCGAGTTATGGTGAGGGGAGACCGTTCAATATGATAAGATTGAGGGGCGCCTAGGCCAAGGTGCTGGATAATGACGAGGCATCTCTGGCCTGGCTATTGATTAGAAATGCACTCTGGGTCGGCAAGAAGCTTCATTCAGCTGGTTTGGTGAATTCACCGACTTGTGTTAGATGCGGTGACAGAGACGAAACAGTGAGTCACGCCTTCTTTTATTGCCGCATCGTTGTGCCGCTTGTTAGGCTTGTTGCAGCGCTCATGGTTCGCATACTTAATGTATCGTCTTTTGACCTGGAATCTACTAATCTCTGCAGCAACTGGGCTCAGACAAAAGTTTTTGTGTCCTTAAGCTTACTAGCCATTGGGAGAGACGCGATATGGAAAACTCGTATGAAGGCAGTCTACGGAGGTGAGACCTATACTTCTCTTGACCTTATTGCAATTTTCAAATATTACCTGAAAGCCCGCATTAAGGCCGAGAGGGTGAGACTCTCTTCGGTGAAAGGTGGGTGAGAGGTGCACGACTGTGTAGAGTGACTGGAGCTAGATTGGGGTGGTATTTAGACGTAGCTTAGGTACAGAATATTGGGTTACAAAAACGAACGTCGGTTATGACCCGTTTTAAGTTAACTAGAAGACATGTTTGCTGTTAATTCTAGTTCATAACTTAGCTAGAGCGTGAATGATTTCATTATGCCCCATTTTAGTTTTGTCTTTCGCCCCCTTTTTTTCGCCTCATTTTAGTTGGTAACTCCCCAATCACGTTCTCAACTAGGTAACAGAGCGCTTGATTTGCGGGAGATGCAGGTCACCCTTCGATATTTTCGAAGGTGGTGTTGGTAAATAAAGCGTTTGGGCCTGCATCGCCCCATTTTTTTCGATTTTCGCTTTCGACTAGCAAATAGTTTAGAAATGGGAGGTCTTTTTACTAACTTGCTTTATTCATTATAAATATCATTCATATATATATTTTGTACATATAATTTTTATTACCCCCCCCCCCCCCCGTTGCATATTTCACATGTATGGGTCTTAAGTAGGATGTTCATGGTGTGGATTCTTTTGTTGATTGGAGAAGGATGTATAGTATAAATGCAGTATTTTGGTGAATCATAGTTCTGAATGAAGCTAGCTTAGTTAGATTAACTAAATTTGCTAGTGAAGACCGAACCTTTCCCCTCCCTTTTCGGCCTTGTGCAACATTTTATAAATGTATATACATTTGTAAATAAATATTGACTTTACTCGACGGTATTCGAGTCTATTAGGTTAATCCTATTGGATTACCGTTAGTGCTATAGTTTTGCACAAGATGTATGTTGTAATAAACCATCTTTTTTTAAAGACCTTACACTCTGATTATTTTTATTATTATAACTGCTAACCAAGTTATATCAGCTGGCGGCGAAAATTTCGAAAACGAACTTATAAAAGCTATGGTAAAGTCAACTATGTTAACTGGAAACAAGGATTTGAAATGAAACCAAATTTTTTAATATATTCAGTCACGCGCATGCTTTGTTTTATTCAGTAAATACATGCAAGTCGTATTGTGAACGAAATAATCCGACTGACGTTGATTTAAAGATATCAACTGCAAACGTGGTTCGCTAATCGAATTCACACTACAAAGAAGGAATTAAAAATAGCACCCAAGAAACAGTTTTTATCGTCGGACGTACATGTGCGCTAACGAACAAGGATTACTATGGATTTGTTTTTTTTTCAGTACAGCTAAAAGACATCTTAAAAAAATCGTGTCAAAGAAAAAACCTTTAAAGATAGTAAGAATACTTATATTGTCTGATAAAAAAGAAATGTATGATGGACCGTTAACATTACGAACTATACAAGATAAAAGTTTAATACTTTTTAGTAACTAATAATAGTACACTCAATGCTATTACCTTTTTCCCAAAACAAATTTGTGTGTGTCGAGTTCTTACTGAGTATTTTCAATATGAAACAATTAGTCGAAATGATTAAAATGCTGTGTAGGAGCATGTAACAACAATAACAACAGCATCAAGAATTACAGCACCAAATACTGCAACAGCAGAAAAGTTTCGAAAAAATTCTGAAGAAGACCACCGGTGAAAGAAAAACAGTTTTTTTTTATCTGCCGAAGGAATTCGCAAATTCTTTATCTGAATTTGTATATGAACCTGATTCTGGCGTAATATTTCCAGCATATTTCAAACGATTTGAAACGATATTTTCTAAAAGGTGCTTAGATTGGTCGGATGAAGAACGGGTAACCCTGTTATTACAGAAACTGGGAACAGAGGAGAATACCAAATATACGAACTTGATATTGCCCAGAAAAGCTGAGGAAGTTTCATTCGATGAAACTATGAATATACTGTGGAAGGTATTCGACGAAATAAATAGTCTTTTCCACGCGCGATACAAATGTCTAAACATTGTGAAAACGGATAACGAGGATTTTTTGGCATACGTAAGAACAGTAAACTCTTTGGTTGAGCAATTCAAGATAAATGAAATCCCCAAAGATTTATTCAAATGCCTAATCTTTGTTCAAGGACGAACAGCCCCTAAGTAGAAAGAAATAAGGTCTAGAATCTTAACAATGGTGGAGCAAGACACGAAAATCACGTTACAAAGAGTGGCAGAAGAATTTCTGCGTCTCATTAATGTTAAAAGGGATAATACCCAAATTGAGAAAAAAGTGTTGCCAAAGTACAACGCATGAAAAACCAAAAAAACTCCAAAATTTAAAAAGACAGAAAAATGTGAAACGAGGTGGAAATAATAACCATACTAAAGATGTATGTTGGTATAAGAACAAATTCTGTGAATCTTGCAGAATTAAGGGTCATAAATGGTCTGTTTGCCGCAAGAATAAGAAAAATAATTTTGATAAAGTAAACGTTGTGTTGTCAAAAAAAGAAATCCAGAACAGTGAAAATCGAAAATATGTAGATGTACGTATAAATGGTCATACAGTCACTTTTTTACTGGATTCTGACTCAGACATAAGTATTATTGACGAACAAACATGGAGAAAAATTGGTAAACCCAAATTATCTCAAACCAATAAAAGACAAAAATGGATATGGTCAAAAGATTGCGAGACGGCTTTCCAGAAAATAAAAGAAAGTCTACTTTCAGATCTCGCCTTAGCTCATTATGATCCTGTGAAAGAAATCATCCTTGCGACTGATGCTAGTGAATACGGAGTGAGTGTTGCACTGCTACACAAATATGAAGATGGTACTACTAAACCGATCGTGCACGCGTCGAGGACTCTTTTACCGGCTGAGAAAAATTATAGTCAGATCGAGAAAGAGGCATTATCGATTGTGTTCGGTGTTAAAAAATACCATCGCTTTTTACATAGTAGATCATTTATACTTCAAACAGACCATACACTGTTAATAACTATATTAGGATCAAAAAAGGCATTCTCACCTACACTGCTAACCGTTTACAGCGATGGGGGGGGGGGGTAACCTACTGAATTATCATTTCAGGATGGAATACATCGCATCCAAAAGACATGCGGATGGACCGTCAAGATTAATCCTCAAAAATGAAGAAATTTTAGAAGAGACGGTTATAGTAGCACTAAAAGAGGAAAAAGAAATCTCCGGTCTTTTGTTAAACACTATCAGAGAATTAACTGTAACATTGGAACAAATAAAAAAGAAAGCCGAGAAAGATGATTTTATATTAGAAATAAATAAACCAGACTAGTTTGAACGAATAAAAAGAAAAAGGGAACCTAGATTTCACCTTTCTCGATATGCGACACCACTTTAATGTACGCAGATAGAATTGTAATACCTCAATCTCTACGTACAATTATGCTGAAAGAATTTCATACTAGTCACCCTAGCATGTACCGGATGAAATCACTCATGCGATGCTACGTATATTGGCCAGGAATGGACAAGGAAATAGAAGGTTTTGTAAAACTATGCCGAGGTTGTGTATTTGCTGCAAGGGCATCTCTGGTGAAAACAAATCCTTGGCCAAAAACGGATTTGTCATGGGCACGTCTACATATAGACTATGCTGGACCGATTAATGGATATTATTACTTGATCTTTGTGGACTCTTTCTCGAAATGGCTGGAGGTATTCAAGTGCAAGCATCCTACATATAGGAACACCATCAATGCATTAGATGAAATTTTCAGTCATTTTGGGGTCCCCCGGACACTTGTCAGCGACAATAATACGGCGTTCGCAGGAAAGGAATTTAAGGATTTCTGTACTTCTTTGGACATTGAACACATTACTACACCAGTATATCATCCTAGATCGAACGGTCAAACTGAAAAATTTGTTGACACTTTTTAGCGTGCCTTACAAAAATATATATATATAGACACTAAAGAAAAAACTATCCAGAAATGTTTAGCAATTTATAAGGTGACTCCTAATGGAGACAACGACTCGAAGTTGTCACCTGCGGAACTTATGTTCGCAAGGAAAATACGATCAATTTTCGATAGATTGATACCCTATCCAAAGAAAAAAGTTGCTAAAAAGGAAGAAGATGTAAACATAATAAGATACTCTCCAGGAGATAAAGTATATTTCAAAATTTCTAAAGTGGAAAAAGTTATTGGATGGATGGTATAATTCAGAAAATGATTGGCAAAGTGGTTTACACCATCAAAAGTAACAAATTTGTGTTTAAAAGACACATTAACCAAATTAGACCACGATATGCTGAAAATAATGAAAAAACGAGGAAGAAGTCCCAATGAAGATTCTATGTGATGCTTTTGACATGCCACTACCCAATATTGTACGCAAACCTATGCATACATCTACTGGACCAGCATTACGAACCAGACAAAATTTGTCTTCGCCCCAAACCGGAAAAAATTCAATTCCATTAGTTCGAAATAAAAGAAAGAGCACACATGAAAGAAAACCAGTGGAGCGCTTCAGCCCGGATCCTAAAAGGAAGAAATATTAGAAGCAGAAAATTCAAGGGAGATTTC
The DNA here is from genome assembly GCA_963556195.1 of Sepiola atlantica. NCBI lineage: Eukaryota > Metazoa > Mollusca > Cephalopoda > Sepiida > Sepiolidae > Sepiola > Sepiola atlantica. The sequence continues at coordinate 149,447,590 of OY744518.1, read as the reverse complement.
CAGCTTCGGGGGGAGGTGTTGTGATGGGATACCTGACTCCCCTCAAGGTTGATAAGTGTACTAATCTGTAGTATATATATATATATATATATATATATATATATATATATATATATATATATATATATATATATATATATATTTATTTTTTTGATTTTATTCCATTAGTTGCGACAAAACAAGTTTTGTTTCATTGGTGCAAAAAGCGACCAATTCATCGGGCGGGCGAAGGAATTCAAATGGCATAAATTTTAACTTCAACTTTAACGGGAGATTGAAAATTGAAAATACATTGGAGGTGGAGGGGGACAGAGTTGGGGCTTTGTCTATAACGGTGACATGGGACATGAGAGGGGAGGGGGGAGGACCCCAACAAGTCGTGTTTCAAATTATTACGTGGGAGGTTTTTCACGTGTCTGTGCTGTGATGATCTCAATTTCGGCCGCGGTGGGAGGAAGGGAGATGGAGCGACGGCCAGAGTGAGTTAAATTTAAAATGAGAATAAAATTATGATTTTAACCGTCATTCCTATTTTATTTTAATTCTAATAAGTAATTATCATGTGGATAAAAATGTTTGATAATTTTAATTTAGGGTATTAATTGCTACTTTTGCATTTTATTTATTTTATTTTAATGTTTTGTTTATTATTTGTAGTGAATTTTGTTGTGATTATATATATTTTTTATTTTTTTAAATTTTTTTTTAAATTGTGATTATATTATACCGAGATCAATACTAGTGGAATCATTTTATAAGAGAAGTTTTCTGGTGTTACCAGTTTTATAATTTGAAACACGACTTGTTGGGGTCCTCCCCCCTCCCCTCTCATGTCCCATGTCACCGTTATAGACAAAGCCCCAACTCTGTCCCCCTGCCCCTCCAATGTATTTTCAATTTTCAATCTCCCGTTAAAGTTGAAGTTAAAATTTATGCCATTTGAATTCCTTCGCCCGCCCGATGAATTGGTCGCTTTTTGCACCAATGAAACAAAACTTGTTTTGTCGCAACTAATGGAATAAAATCAAAAAAATATATATTTTGCTCTGAATTTTCATTGAGCACTCTCATAAACCCGGTTTCAACTTCCTTCGGATTCATACCCCCTGGATATTTGTAACAAGTTAATTATATATATATATATATATATATATATATATATATATATATATATATATATATATATATATATATATATATATATATATATATAAGGTTAATACAGCAAAAGATATAAGATGCAACTAATATATTTAATTAGTGAACATCCGGATAAAATTGCAGTTCAATGGTTTGCACAACTCCTATCAGCTCATAAGAACCCTTAATTGGACATTATAATATTCAACACCGAGTGAGTTTTCGTAACTTTTCATATGATTTTGTTTTTTCTATCGTTTTATTAATTTGCATACACCCTGAATACACTTTTCACTGTCATCTACTGCATCGATAGCAAACAAATTTCCCGCCTGGATAGCTTTTTCGTTTTTGGACTAACATTCACCACCTGGATTGTTTTTTAATCGACTCTTTGACATCTTTCTTGAAATTGTTTTAAACTTTATGACTTGGATGAACTGTATAAGTTTAACAAAAAAGTGTGTTTTGGGCCGATATATTTGATGCTTTATATACTTTTATTTATTTTATATATTTTTATATATTTTCAAAGTTTAATTTTATTACCTGCAGTAATGTCATTGCGGTAATGGTCATCTGAGGGGAAGATTTTGTTTGAAAACTCATGAGTTAAGGACTTTCAATTACTTTGCTTGAACTTTGAATTGTAATAAAATTTGATTCGCACCTTATTTTATTCTTTCACTTTATCTAATGCTATATATATATATATATATATATATATATATATATATATATATATATATATATATATATATATATATATATATATATATATATAATTATTATATATATTACGAACAGTAGTGTGTATGGTGTACGGTATTCGAGTGTATTAGGTTAATCCTATTTGATTACCGGTAGTGCTATTGTTTTGTACAAGATATACGTTGTAATAAACAATCGTCTTTTAAAGACCTTACACTCTGGTTATTTTTGTTATTATAACTTCTAACCAAGTTATATCAGAAAGTTTCAGCAAAAAAGGAAAAGTATAATGAAATGTGTATTTATCAAATGAAAATATGGTAGGAGGGCGTAAATAAACCGCGAGTTACGGGTAATAATATATTTCGATGACGAATTAAAATGTAATAATCGTTTTCTTAAATAAACAGAACGAGAAAAAAGTATAACTTTACAGGTGAAAACAGACGAATATCGTCTATGAAAGTATGGTTGGAGGACGGATGAATAACGTAAATAAAGCACGAATTACGTGCAAAACATATTTCCATAACGGATTAAACTGTCCTGCATCAGTTACATAATTACGATCTAATTTCTTTTGAACAAGCATGTTCTCACTCGCGGAGTGATTGATACGGTGTTCGGTAATAACACACTTGCATGTTCTTACTCGCGGAGTGATTGATACGTTGTTCGACCATAACACTACTGCGTGGGATGGCACTTCCGCCCAAACCTTTTCCCGCGCTTTGCGAATAGTCAGAGTTGAAATGTCTGCGTGGCCAGACGTCAGATTTTTTTTCTCGTTTGGTGAGACGAGATGAAAGTCCCGGACTCAATCTCACTTGTATAGTGCATGCATGTCTACTTTCTAGGCCATGTTTGTTGCGTTGATGAAACTGTATGAATAAAATTGATTTAAATCATAAAGAAGTGTGCCCTTATAACCAAACAATGGAAACTAGTGTTCTTCATATCCAGCAAGGCGTGAAGGATGAATACATATGCACAACACTTTCCTTCCTACAACAAGCCATCTCACCACTACTACAAAATGGCGATCCCGACAGGCTTTACGGGACTGTTCGTTTTCTTAAATAGATATAAAGACTAAAAAAGAAAAGAAATAGTCAGAAAGCTAGCGGGCGTTCTCCGGAGAACATGGATACACTTTTAAAATAATTATGAATTTAGAGTAATCTATTTTGCCAATATATTTCCGCAAAATATTAGTACGTAATTGAGTATAATATACACGATAGTACAGAGAGTTGATAGTATTAAATGATAGTCTACAGTAAGTTATGGGGCCAATCACGTACAAATGAAATGACTTTAATTCTTATCTGTTTTTACAGCTGATCAACTCTGTTCGTAATTTAATGCTAAAACGCAACGCCTATTGTAACGATCTATTAATATGTGTAAGAAAAAAAGCATTATGTAAATCTCCTGTAGCCGTAATGAGGTTACAATGATAGTTTAAAATTCAGAAGGAACTTCTTTTTAAACAACACCGTAATAGCACTGACAAATTTCTAACACCACCGCTTTCTCTCAGCTGTCCAAAATTCAACTCACCATCTGGTTTTGATCCGTCTTTTTAAAAGTAAGGTCTCTACACATGCAAATTAGTTTCTCAGGCATGCAAATAAGTTCAAATTATAAAAATCTGCCATCATAAAAAGAAGCCATTTTTTCTTTTGGAAAACGGTTGTCCTATATACGAAGTATCTAATACGCTTTAAAGCTGGGAAGTGTCCATTTTTAGTCTCTGTTGTTATAGAGCAAGTTGCTATTTACTCTTAAGATAGTGTGCTCATACCACCTACAGTTATTAGTGCGTGATTGAACATGTAATAACTTTACTCTGTATCAGTATAAATTTAACTTTTAGTTTCACAAGGCTTTGTTTTGTGTGTTGCTTCATCACAGACAAACTGGGTCTATAACAGTCGTAAAGCAGGCAAACCAAATGAAACCATCCACCAAAATGAATAAATGGAAGCGAAAGAAGGCGACATAATCCAGCGCATTTACCGTCTCTGAATTTTTTTGGCACCTCATGTTTTTATTACGAATTTCCATAAGAAATAAAGGCAATTATGAATTCTATTGAATTTCAGTATTATTCAAGCGCAGACGGACACGATGAGCGTAAGCAGAGACGGGCGCCATAACGGAATTAATCTGAATAGAACAAACTGCATTTTATGCAAGAAACACACACACAGACACACAGACACAGACACACACACACACAGACACACACACACACACACACACACACACACACACACACACACATATATATATATATATATATATATATATATATATATATATATATATAACGAATGAATTTCTTTCGTTTCTTTTCGTACCCTGAAGTAGAAAACCAATCCATCAGAACTCTTCTTTTAAATATTTGAATATTTTACATATCTTAGTTATATTTTATATTAAATTCCAGCGAACGTTAGTAACTAAAAAGAAAAAATTACATATACAAACACATAAAAAAGATTGACAGAATTATATGTACATAGATGAGTAAACAAAACATATACTTAAATGCCTTATAAAGTGTTTGCCCTACACGTGCTTGAAATTGATAGCCGATCAGTCATGGGCACGACCAGAGAATTTTAGGCTTCCTTTCGTATCTATAATAATATAAGAAACGTATGCACGTATCGCTGTATGTTTGCTACGCTATTACACCTATGAATGTGAAAGTTTTATGTATATTAACACGTATGGTCAAATTAAAAAAAATATGTTATTGACTTTCTTTTAGATATTTTAATCTAAAAAAGTTAATAACATATTTCTTAAATCAATAATAAAAACTTTTATGAGTGGGGGGTGGGGCTGTAATATTGTTATTAATGATTTGTTTTGTTAATAAAGGAGAATGGCAGACTGATCGAAAGCGAAAAAAATAGGAAAATTTGACGCCTAGGGGTAAAGAAGGTGACCTTAGTGAATAAACGGAAGTTACAAATCTTACGCTATTTTCCCCAACGTGCATTGTGGTCTTTGGTTCTTGTTAGCTTTTCAAAGTTGGTTCTCATCACAAAACCCCAATAAAGTAAGGCGAGCGATCAATGCAATAATCTAGCATAAGGGCGGCCAATGTCTGTCTCTCTATCTTACTTTCTATCTCATCTTTCTCTCTCCTGGAAAAGTGTATAGCTCTCTCCCTCTATCGCTCTCTAATATATGTACATGTCTGAATATACTTCTTACGCATATGAAAACCTCTCTCGATAAAGAAGATCGATGTCCTATGATTTGAACAAAGCCGACGAGAGAACGAGTGGATTCTATCTACAGAGTGCATAAAGAGCTTATACACGCACTATCTATCTATCTATCTATCTATCTATCTATCTATCTATCTATCTATCTATCTATCTCTCTCTCTCTCTCTCTCTCTCTCTCTCTATATATATATATATATATATATATATATATATATATATATATATATATATATATATATTACATTGGAATATTTTTCCAACTGTATATTATGCATGACGCTACTCATTTTACCGGTGAAATTATTTCACAAAGAACTACGCTTGCCAAGACCGGTTTCAGATTACGAAAACAAACCAATCAGAACTCACTTTACAACATTGACAGAATACAGGAATTGATATTCTATGCGAAACGATTAGCTATTTTCCACACTTTCGCGTATGTAAGTAATTTCATCTTTTCTTAAAACATGATTAATACTTGCCTATTCCACATCATAAACTATTATTGATATATATCTTTTCACTCATCATTTTCGTATTTTACAAATACTAAAAAACGATTTCGAACATAAACAAAGTATGTATTCGCACAACTATGCACAAGCGAGATTATAATTTATCATTGTACAATTTTAATTTTCTAAGCATATTCAACAAGTTACTTTTCAATAACAAAAATAAATATTCTATATTTTAAAACAATAGCGAACAAAAAATAAAAAAATAATGACACAGTAATGTTTACAGAATTTCTCAAATTCTGTCCTATCAAGTTTACTTCTTAATGTGGCGAAAATCCACATTCATTATATTTTTCAGATTAAAAACATAAATAAAAATTGTCTCAGTCTAGAAGGGGCTGTCCTCAATGAAAGATAAGACAACAATAACCGATTTAAGAAATATCACGGTCCGACAGAAGTACTCTTTTTTATAATCGGTCAGTGAAGGAGAACTCCTTTTACACTATGGCAATTTCGTCTTTTTTTCACTTCGAATTGCTCTTTTTCGTGGGTACATCCATTTTCCACAATTACAAACCTACCTTTTGTCTAAACATTATAACATTCCGATGTGCCTATTTGCGTTCTGTCGGCTGTTTAATTCATTCTTTTATGTTTTTCGCGGGAAGCGCCGGGAAAAGGGTCCTGCTAGTTTTATATATTCCAATGTTGGGGAAATTGCATGAACATAGTCAAATTTTATTTATTAGAAAAAAACGACAAAAAAAGTTAATTGATATGGTCTTTAAGATATTCAAAGTCGAGGAATTTACTTTTGTTTAAGAATAAAAATGAAAATGCATTTTCCATTAAAAACTGGTTATATTATGAAATTAAGAAATGGAAGACTGGAACGTCGATTGGTCAAATAAAAAAAATTATATTATTGAGTAATTCAAAATGGTTACTTTGTGCTTTTCACCTTTATTATTAAAAACAGAAAAAAGAATATTTCTTTTGTAATTAAGAAAAATTAGAGGTCTTGTTTTTCTTTTTCATGACAAATTTTAAAGTCATCATCATCATCATCATCATCATCATCATCATCATCATCATCATCATCATCATCATCATCATCATCATCATCATCATCATCAGTTGTCAGGATATTAACACGTAATCGCCTAAAAGTAGAATCACATTTTTAGAGGGAGGCGAGCTGAGGGTATCAATCTACAATAATACCCAAACTTATAATATTTTTATTTACGCCGTAAAAATAAGTTATTTAATTAGCCAATTTTAAAGAAGTTATTTATTTAATTTCACGAGAAAGGTAAACACAACTAAACAAATAAATTGCTTAAAATTAAAATTTGAAAAAAAGGGATGTATAGTTAAAAAAAAATAAGATTAAAGAAATAAAATATGGGTAAATTTGTAAATAAACAGCCTTCGCTAAATCCCCCTCCCCCAAAAATGTAATTCTGTTTTTAGGCGATTACGTGCGATGAGTTAAGGCTGTGGAAAATTGAAAGTTGAAAAAAAGAAACAATTATGTTGGAATTTAGAGTGGGCGGTCAGTTTGATATATATTTAACGTAAAATGATCTCCCCCATCTCCAGTTTATTCTGATTTTTTAGGAGAATTAATCAATTCTTTTAACCACTAACATTAAGTCCGAGTAGCAAGATCACAAAACCACACGTAAAGTAGACCAATCCCCCCCCCCCCAAAAAAAACGCAATGGATTGTTTTGTCATTTTTTGTTATCATCTTAAAGTGATATTTACTGGTCATATCGACAAAACTATTCCATATATATAAGCAAATAGGACAATCAAATGATAATCGAATGACAGCAAACAATTATTTATTTTGAACTGTTAAAAATATAATTATGCAAATTAGGTAAACAAAAGATTTTGTTTGCAATTTTGCTTGATTATAGATAGAGTATTTCAAAAGAATATAGTGTATTAATTATTTAAATTAGACTAACCTGTTTTGATTGCAATATAAGAGTGATAAATAAGAAAATAATTCGCATTTATTCATTTAGGTTAGATTAGATAAGTGACAGTTTGGGAATACCAGGTGTTGTAAGTTTTTAAGTGAAAATGGCTTAAACGTCATTTTATCCAATACCCTTTGAAAATGTATTGCTCCATCTCCTTATCTTCCCCGATCTGACAGTAGGCCCTTAAGACCTGGAAGGGAAACTAATCGAGAAGAATGAAAACTCTGAAATAACACCAGTCCTTCTCCGTTTCTCCCATCATTTCTTCCTGTTGTCTTGAACTTCTCCTGGCCACTCGACTTAAGCACTGCCAAGTTGGGAGAAGTGCGTTTAGAGATTGCGAAACATTTGTTTCACTAAACCCTTCAACGCACATGCACCTTTTCAGATGGCATCCATTGTCTCACGAAACAGACGGGGGGGGGGGGGGGCAGGCAGGGATGAGATAGCGACCTTGTGTTCAGTTAATCGTATCCAAATAATCCTTTCGAATAGGCATTGTTTATCGGCGTTATATTACACGAACATGTTGGAAGCTTTTTGAACATTCTTATTCATTCGATTTGTGAATTTCCGAATTACTCTAAGCAAACATTCAGTGAGAAGAAGGGTCGATAAAAGTTAATTTCGCACCCAACGTTAACACTCTAGTTTCGCGATGTAAGACTTTTCACGCTTGGAATGCTTCTATAAGATGCAGGCGTCAAAGATAAATGCAACGGAAATTGGTATACGTTTAATATTAATCACCATCGGCTAAGTAACACAAAAATAAATACATATGATGTAGATATCTGTTTTCAAAAACTCCGGGAAAACTAATATTAATAACGAAATGATCCACGTCTGCTTAACTACATATATTACTATATACGATCATATATATATATATATATATATATATATATATATATATATATATATATATATATGTATAAATGCGAAAGTTTTTTCCCATCTATCCTAACTATATTAGCATCAAAACTGATTAGGCTTATTTAATTCCAATAATAAAAGAATATTTTCAAATACGTAAATATAGAAATCTAAATATATCTCAAACAAATCTCGATATTGCTCATTTGCATATTTATTTATTTTTAAGTTTCTAATGAATTAATATTTTCTAATATACATTTCTAATTTGTATTGCCACATTTTCTTCTATACACGCAATCGTTTTATCTATAGTATTATTATTTTAATTATTAATAAAGTTATTTAAAGAAATTTTATTAAAAAAATAGATAAAGTTTTAAAAACTTTTAGAATTTCATTTTCAAGGGAGATAATTTATATAAAACTTCCGTCAAATGTCGCTGAGATATGGCGAACAGATACTACAGTCCTCCCAGGAATAACCTATAGTGAATCATATTGCATAAATAAAAAAATTTTGTAAAGATTATCGGAAATTTTCAAAAAAATGTTTTTGTTTTGTTTTTAAATTTACATTTGTTTTTATTCGGACTACTATTCCCATCTTGATTGTTATATTCACAACGTTTCAACATATGTAACCTTCTTCATGTACATCTTTTATAACTTGGGTACCTGTACGGAATCTCTAACCGAACAGTGAACCCTTTATTTAATCAACGGGGGGGGGGGATTGTTCTCATTTTGTCAGAATGACCCCATGGCATAACGGTTATAAGCGTCGGTTAATCAGTAGGTCTAAGTAACCGTCTTTTGAGGAGGTTGGAGGTTCAATTCTTAATACAGGCGATAATAACCAAGAATAACATAAATTAGCACTAGAACTTCTACCCGATCATGGCTGGCGGAATGAGAACAATCTACTTTTATGGATTAAATAAAGGGTTCAGTTGGAAATTCTGTTTGTGTTACCAAGTTCGACTAGACGGTTCCTAAGTTCCTGAAGAAGGTCGGGGGTTACATCGACCGAAACGTTGTGAATATAACTTACAACCAAGATGAGCAGGAGAGGACTTTTGGAACCATAGCGAATCATATTACATAAAAATAATTTTTTTTCACATTTTTATTACAGTTTCTACATTGGATATTCTCCCCAGATAGTTACTATCAATGCCGCAAATGTGTCCGTACCACGCATACTCCATCGCCAGGCATGCTCGTATAAATATGTTTGGAACAAGGCTTCACTCGTTCCGCACTGTCATCTCAACTTTCGTTTACAGTGACTCCAAAATCCTCCCACTGTCTGAGTGTGAGTGTCAACATTGTTTGGGTCCACAAAATTCCTTGAGTGGTTCACTACAACATGTGTATATTTTCCGCCATCAATGTTCCCCAAGTTAGCATATGACGCCCAACCATCCGAAACAATGTGTGTACCGGGAAAAATGTATTGCAATATTGCCGTCTCCAGTGTCGACAACTAAAGGCTCCCTATTTTCTGTAATACCACCGACTTGTGAAGGGTTCCGAATGAGGTATGCCTCACAAACATCGCGACAAAAGTTGCACCAATCGCTAACTGTTCTATTGGAACCTAACTGTGCCTCGCGTTGAATATTTGTTTGTGGCAAATCATATGCCCATGCACAAAGGATGCATACGACCTGGGTGGTGGTCAGATGACTTCCACTAAAGAAGAAGCCATCACGGACAGACTTTATTGCTTTGCAGCCCAGACAGGCCAACCAAAAACCATCTGCACATTGCCTTCTGTACAAACAAAAGGATTCATCTGGGCATTCTTCACAAATGTTTGAGTTGCGAATCAGACATCTCCTTGCCAGCCATTCAATAGTTGACATTTTATAATTCAGATGATCTCGAAGTTCCAAAGAGACCATGTCTCCCCTCTAATTGTGCTTTCATCCATGAGTTCATTAACAGACAATTAAACGCCTGGCTGTGCTACGTCTTCCTTCCTCCTGGCATTGATAATTTAGAATTTTAAATTTCTGCAAATAAAGCACGTGTTTAAACAATTTGGAAATTGAAATTTCAGCAATTTGAATAAAACAATTACGTGTTAAATTATTAATTTACGTACTTAAAACAATTATGAAATTTAAATTACGCGATTAAAATTATATATTTTTTGTCCAAAATGTTTTTAATGTCGAAAAAATAAATTTAAGAAAATAAACAAAAACAAATGTAACATTTTGGAAAAATAAAACCAAACAATTTCTGAATTTTTTTTTATGTAATATGATTCACTATTGTTCAAAAAGTCCTCTCCCCAATTTTTTTTTCCAAAAATATAAATTGTAGACAGTGCTATGAGCTTTCTTACCCTGAACTTGCCAAAGAAGTGGGTAGTCAATTTTACGTTAGATTTATATAGGAAAGTGATCCCCTCCTCTGAAATCTAAAATAATAATAAAAAAAATTATTTTTTTATGGAATATGATTCACTATGGTTCCAAATGTCCTCGGCTGAAAAAAATTTACGAAAATATTACATTCTGAAAGTGCTATCAGGTTCTACCCCTAAAGTAAAGGTTCGCGTTCTCTGTAAGAGCTCAACATTTTTTCCTGAAAAATTATAAATATGCATACTTTGAAATTAAAAACTTCTTCACTTAAAATGCAAACCAAAAAAATTGAATTTTCTGTTTAATTGTAATAGTAATAATAGTAATAATACTAGTAATGATAATAATAGTAATAATAATAGCATTAATAGTAATAAAATAGCAATAGTAACAGTAGTAAAAGTAGTACTACTAATAATAGTGGTAGTAATAATAACAGATTTGATAGTAATTGTTATAATAATAATAAATGCTACGGTGGTTTATTTGTTAGACTTACACTTTTTCAAATTATAGTGCTTATTCATATAGTTATTGGTTGGTTACGTGGTAGTACCTCACTCAGATCGCAAGTAATAGATAAATTAAAATTCTTATGATTTCAAGATATTTATTAATATTATTTAATATACTGTTAAATTTTCTGATCAAAATTATTTACAGATCACCTGAAACATTATAGGTTTTTGTTTTATTTAAATATTTAGATAAAATGTATTTTATAGTTCTAAATGTGAATTAGTTTTGAGTTTTTTGTGGCACAATGTGTGACCTTTTTGGGAGCTAATGGCTCCTCGTTATATTCGTAATCCTTATGCCAGACTTATTTAAAAAAAACAGCAATTCTCTGCGTTTTGAGATCACTGAGTGCATCTGTGCCTCAGTCGTATTTTGGAAGACTGAAGGTCGGTGTCAAACTAATTCAATGACAGGTGCATGTGATGGGTTCAGAGATCAGACTGTCGTCGTTCGAGAAAATCAGTTATGAAACCCAAAACAAAACATTTGACGAGGCGTACAATGATGACGACTGTATTCCATTTCTCCCTCTTTCTCTCTCTCTGTCTCTTTCACTCCCCCTCTCTCTCTCCAGGGAACACAACCAGTTGTTGTTGGTGAGCAATCACTGACGATGACCTGTGTGATAATTCCTAGTGAGTAATAATAATAATAATAGTAATAATAAATGCTACAGTGGTTTATTTGTGGGACCTACACTTATTCAAATTATAGTGCTAACTCATGTAGTTATTGGTTGGTTATATGGTAGTACCTCACTCAGATTGCTAGTAATAGATTAATTTAAATTCTTATGATTTTAAGATATTTAGTTTTTAGTTTTATTTAAATATTTAGATAAAATGTATTTTATAGTTCTAAATATGAATTAGTTTTGCGTCTTTAAAGTTTTTTTCATATATATTTTATTATCTTTTTTTTTAAATATTAAAAAATGTTTTTTTTCTTAACTTTCTCTTTCTTGTTCTGTCTAGCGTATTTCAAAATGATAGTTATATCGCGAAGGGGAGGGGTGTTCGTTAATATAGAGGAACGAGTAAGGGGTTAATTAATGCAAGTTTGAAGGTTTAACGGACACTGACCTATATTTGTCTGACACGACCTTGGATCGGATTTGATTTTGTTTTTCCCTTTTTTCTCTTTTTCTTAACATCGGTTGTTTTTCTGGTGACGATTTTTTTTTTCACTTTTTATTTTTATTTGGTCTGTGAAGAGATATGATAACATTGAAACGTTGGTTGATTGGCGTAGACTGTAATAGTAATTATGGAATTTTATTAATGCTCTACTTGTTATTGAGCACTTTTGAAAATATTGGTTTTATGTTCATTTTACTAATATATTTGAACTTGATCATATATATATATATATATATATATATATATATATATATATATATATATATATATATACTAGTTATATTATACGACCAATACCTTCTTTTGATTTATTAATACACATGGAAACAGAAGTTACGTTAGTATAATAATATAGAATCTCGGAATAGATGCATTGACTTCTCTGGCACAGCCTGTGACAATATTAACCGCATAAGTTTCGTAAACACCAGAGAAATATTTGATCTAATAATAATAATAATAATAATAATAATAATAATAATAATAATAATAATAATAATAATAATAATGCAAGAACAGACATTCCTGCGTTGGGAAAGTAATACACTGGGAACTGTGCAAACAATTAAATTTCGAATACGCAGACAAATGGTACAAACATAAACACGAAACAGTACTGGAAAACGAAAAACACAAAATCCTCTCGGATACGGATATACAAACAGATAAACTGATACAAGCAAGGAGACCTGATGTGATTATAATCGACAAGAATGAAAAATCTTGTAAAATCGTAAACTTCGCCGTTCCAGCAGGCCACAGAGTGAAGATCAAATACACGGAAAAACGAAATCAAAACACAGAACTAGCCAGAGAACGGAAAGGAATATGGAGCATGAAGAAAGTTAGTATAATACCAATAATCGTAGGAGCACTAGGAACAATCCCCAAAAAACCTGGAGAAAAGACCAGGAGAAATTGGAATCAAAGGGACCATCGAAACCATACAAAGGACAGCAATGATCAAAACAGCTGTAATCTTAAGGAAAATCTCGAATGCGGAAACCAACCCGCATAAGCTACAAAGGGTAACCAGTCACAAGAAATTTACAACAGGGAGAAAACAAAATCACACGAAGAACACCACAACATGAACCAAGGAACAGAAACTGCAAGAAACATCACTTCATAATTCCCCCCCCCCTCCTCCCAATAAATTACACCGGCCTCAGCTATCACTACACAAAAATGAACCAAGGAACAGAAATTACAAAGAAACACCATAAGCTCGCCCCCTTCTCTACCCACCCTACCTCTCCAAAAAATTATTTTAAAAAAATTGATTAAAATTGTTTTTTTTAAATGGTGCCGGCCTAGGCTGACACCAGACAAAATATTTATAGACGGGCGAGGAGGATGAGAAGACCAAGGAGGGACAGCACAAACCAGACCTCCACTGGAAAAGTGCGGAGAATGCTGGGACCTTGGGGAGGCTTATTGCCACACAAATCCCAGAGAAGACCAATGGTCCTTACCAGCGAGAAATCAATGGCAAGAGACTGTTGCGATACCGCATCGTTATCGAAAAGAGGTGAAGAATACTGGAAATCTGGGGAGGCTTGTTGTCACTCAGACTCCAGGAAATACCACTGGTTGTTGTCGGTGAGCAATCACTGACGATGATCTGTGTGAGAACTTCTAGTGAGTACAAATAATAATAATAATAATAATAATAATAATAATAATAATAATAATAATAATAATAATAATAATAATAATAAAGATGATTATGCTTGGATATCTCTGACTCTTTCTCTCGTCCTTTTTAGGCATCACGATCACTCATTTAATCGTTGCATCCCGTATCATCACACAGTTGGTCAATGAAAGTTCGAGCAAGGAGGCCAATTCTGGTGAAGCCATGTTTAGGTGCCATAGCCATGCATCGCTGATAAGTTCTTGCTTGTTACTCCAGCTGTGACCTGAAAATATAGTGCAGTATTCTGTGATGTTTTTAGATGTGCGAAAGTTTGTCGTTACCTTGGATGGATTTGCCAGAAAATGTTCAGGACGTCTCGTATCATGCGGGTGCAGATACCGCCAAGTTTGGATTCAAGTTGTTAGTGAGTGTTCAGTATTGAGAACTATTTAAAAGAAAACGGATTGAATAGCTGTTTGGAAGATGTCTCGTTTGATATTATTAGGCAGACAGATTCCCATATAACATTCAAGCCGCTAAGTGCAGCGAAGCTCTAGCAATTCCCGCTTTAACATCATCTTCTGTGGAAGCCACATTGCTGCTGAGGTACATGAATAACGTTGCTGAATTGACGTCGGCACCAGCGAGCGTATTAATTGAGTCGTCTTGGTTGTAGCTTAGGAACTCGGTATGAGTTACATACGCGTGGGGCTGTCGGCGTCGTAAACGTCAGTCAATAAATGGCATTATTTTCATAGCTTGTGTTAGACTGCATTTATGTAAATGAATTTAAAACTTAATCTAATTAGTAATATATATATATATATATATATATATATATATATATATATATATTCGAAACATTTATTAAATTATGTATATATATATATATATATATATATATATATATAGTATATATAACTGAATAATGCGAGTCTTTCTTATTTATCACTTCTATATTACTATCAAAACGGGATGATGTTATCTAAATCAAAAATACATTAATATTCTTTCAAATACGGTATATATCGTACTAAAGAAACACATATACACATTCAAATATCTGTCTAATTTGCATAACGTCTTTTTTAACGTCTATAATTAATTAATGTTTGTTGTTATACATTTATGATTATATTATTTTATTGTCCCTGTGTATCTACAATAGTTTTGTGTAAATTAACAGTTATTAATGTAAGTAATTTAATTTAAAAAATGAATAAATTACGAAAAATATCAAGGGATATCATTTAGATGAAACTAAGATCTTAGCTAGCTAGAAAAATATACAGAGTTTACAGAAAAGGGGAGGTGATTGGACTCTCTCTCTCTTTCTTTCAAAAAATAGTTGGCGTCATCATCACTACCTGTCTCTTTTCTCTCTCATCCTCCCCTTTTCTAGCGACGATAGATTTTCTTTTTTATTGTTTTTGAAGTACATGATTTATATACGAAATAAAAGAGCAAAAATATATAAATATAAAGTTTGAAATAAAAACGTCTTTTACTTCAAATACAAACCAATAAAATTGGACTTTCTGTTTAAATTGTAAGCTTTTTTATTGTAAAGTTTTCTTTCACTTCTTAATAAATTTCTCGCCCTCTCCAATATAAAATAAATAAAAAACAGGCATGCTGACTTTTTAAATTAACCCCTACTCTTTAGGAAAAGGGTTATTTTTCCTTTCATTTGGCGTTAGTCCCTATTTCGGTCCCGTAAATTATTTAAAATGAAATAAGTTTCGACCATGTTTTAGTAAAAAAACAAAACAAAAAAGTTAACATTACAAACCCTAAGTTATATCAATTTTCATCGTACACGTGAAACATCAAAATAAAAATTAAATCTAAACAAGCCAACTAAGAGGCTAGCTAAGGAAGTACGATTACTCACGGTTATAAACATGTATTTTTTAATTAAAAAAAATGAAAGGAAGTTATCGTTCTTGCTTAGCTTGCATACTTCTCTTTGTTTATAAAGACGGCAACTATATTTTTCAGCCCACTTTACATTTCGGCATTTTACGTGTACAATAAAACTTGCCATACCATACTCGCAGGCATTACCTTCTCCTTTTATGGGGTGATACTCCGACCAAGCATAACCACATCTATTTATGTGTGTGTTGTGGGGGGAGGGGGGATACTCCGACGCATTACCTTCTCTTTTGGTGGTTTGTGTCGTATATTTTCGTTCCTAATAATACATTACTCCCGAGCATTACCTTCTCTTTTTTTGAGAAGGTGGGTGGGTGGGGGGGGGGGCAATATAATATATGTTCGTTCCTCACACTATCATCGTCCCAGGATGACTTTCTCCCTGTTTTGGGGGTCGGGGTAGCTTACTATCTATTCTGTTTCATGATACCATCCTCCCAAGCATTAACTCCTCTTTTTGGGGAGGGGGCAGTGCTCGTTCGTCATGATATAATCCTCTTAGTCATTATTTCTTCCTGTTGGGGGGGGGGCGTCAATGTATGCAGTTTGTTCATTATGATATCATGCTCTGGACCTAGCAAAAATATGCGACCGTAAGGAGCATATATTTGCTAGTATATATATATAATTTAATAAATTTTCCGAATTAAAAAAAAAACGACATTTTAATTCATACAATTGTTTCTGCTCATTTTGAGCTTTAGTAATCTATATTTATAGAGTTATTACCTAAACTGGTGTATGGATTTAAAGGAATTCATATATATATATATATATATATATATATATATATATATATATATATATATATATATATATTTTTTTTTTTCAAAAATGTAATCATCTCACTTGTGTGCTTGAAAATACCACAAGGTTGAAATAAATTATTGCATCGATGATTATGTAATTTCGTGTTACTATATTCTATTTTATATTTTATTTTATATATATATATATATATATATATATATATATATATATATATATACATGTATAATAAATTTAGATATGTTTATATATTTATATATTTGTATGCGTAAGATTCACTCCTAGGCGTAAGGGGTCCAATTGTGGACTATATTTAGTTTAAATTAGTTTTATGTAAAAGGGGTATAAAGAGGGCAGAAGTCCTCCCTGAAAGTTAAGATACCTCCTATTTTTGTAAAATTTTAACGATATGAATTTGATATTCCTCAAATTTCAGATTCTTTGGAGTATTTTAAAGGGTTTCTGGGGGCAGAATATGGCACAACCTCTCCTTTTAAAATTCAAAACTATATAAGCATCCAAGGAAAAAAAATTATTCTGCTTTAAGTTTTTAATATATTTTTTATTCTAGTTTAAAATATGCCCCCTCAAAAGATTTAAAAGAACTAATACTACTAATATTATGCTCATCGTTGTTTATTTATATGCACATTTGTATTCAATTTCTATTTTTATGTTCTCCAATTAAAAAAAGCCATTAATTTTCTGTGACAAATTCTGTTTATTTTTAAGGAAAGAAAAAGTACAACAAAATAGAGGACATGTACGATGCCAACCCACTTCTAAATTTGTTATGAAGTTTTATTTCATTCTTTGTATTCCAAAGAAATATACATTAAAAAAACACATTTTGAAATCTTATTCTTTTTAAACATACAATTGCTACGTAAATTGGACGTGAGCAGAATATCTTTGACCATTCTCATTTACATTATCGTTAGGCCATTAAGCATCGCAAGAATTACAGCGACATATTATCGCACATAAACAATAGTTTGTACCAATTACCTTCAGCCCATGCCTGACGTTCCCTCCAAGGTTGAGTTATAAATGTTCAACTGTCTTTATTTTATAACGGTTTGATGGTATGCTCCAAATGTGCACCTCTGCGTTGCGAGCACACATCGATACGACTGATTTTGGATGTGATGGCCGTTTTCAGTTTAAGAATAGTTCGGCGATTTTTTTTCATAGACATTATCTTTGACACAACTCTGCAGATAAACATATGGCGGTGGTGATTATGGTCCGGTGAGTATGAAGCTTATTCAATATTACATCTTCTATTAGCTAGATGATAATCAACATGTCAGCAGATATCATTTAACGGAATTAAAACGAAGACTGTTGGACATTCATGACTCAAACTTTGTGGACAAGTCAGGCATTCAAGACTGAAGTTTATCTATCTGTACCAGATATGGATGGAATCCAGAAAAGATTGGGAATTTTTAACGATATATATATATATATATATATATATATATATATATATATATATATATATATATATATATATATATATATATATACGTGTGTATATATGCATTTGCCTGGCTAGATGCATGGATCATGTGTGTAATCAATTGTAAAACTTATCTTCATGCTAATTATGCATGTAATAAACTGCAATCATAATATGAATGATAAATTCAAAAATAAAGTAAAAAATATAAAACAATTGAATAATGTCTTATCGGCAAAGATATAACAATTCCTCCGATAAAATAGATATTAGCCACGAGGGAAAATGTTATGCATATTGCCTGCTTTCATTGCCCACGGATTTTGATGAATAAAATGCAACGTGTCTCTCATGTGAAAATGTAGAAAAAGGAAAAAAAAAACAGTAGAGATTTACATACATCCTTTCACATAATATTACAATCAGTTCCAGAACGGCAACGCCTTTTTTTTGTATTTTTAAAACTGATCTTGCATGTTCAATGTTGTATTATAATAAACACGAATCTGCGTGTTTATGGATATTTTTACTATATTTTTTATTTACTTCTACGAAATTCTTTTTCGTTTGTAAAAGCAGTAACATTTAAAAAAATAAAATGACAAACTCCCAAATTAGTTTTTTTCTGGTCATTATATCTCACCCCCTCTCTTTATTTTACTCTCTCGAGCTACGTATTAACTCGTATTACCACACGTGCTGATATTATTTTAATCTGAGTGTTATAGTTAGTTTTATACGCAGAGAAAGATAGATAGATAGATAGATAGATAGATAGATAGATAGAGAGAGAGAGAGAGAGAGAGAGAGAGAGAGAGAGAGAGAGAGAGAGTAAAAAAATCAGAGGGGGTTGTGAGAGAAGGTTCAAGTAATAGACAGAAACATAGAAAGGGATGGGTCATTTGGTGAATTAATTGTTGCAAATTACGTCTAATTAGAACAATTAAAATGGAGTTGTTTAAATATATCCCAATTACAAATCTAAAGAATATTTCAGCGTGTATTTTATGCATTTAAAATATTAATTAATTGTTATTTCAAACTTAAGCTTCACAGGACAAAGAGAATCATACTTAAAACATTACTTTAAAACTCCTGCGTCAAATATCCGAGCTTATTGTTACGACTGAAACACCAATTTCTACAATGCTTGACTGCGTAGTTTTTTTTAAATATTAACATTTATGCAAATTCAAGTGTGACAGACTAACCAACTGAACGACAAAAAGATTGATTTTTGTGCATGGCATTTGCGTAATAAGGAAATCAGCATTCAAATCAAACGACGATGACATTGATCTTCGAACTCTGTAAAGTTTAACATTACTTCTGTTCCAAGTTCATTTGAGCAAACATTGCGCATCATTTTAGTTCGGGCCTGGTAAAATGGAAAATGTATTGAGAATTGAACAACTGATTCAATCTGTTCACCTGTCACGTTAGTCAGCCTCTTTTGTTGATTGATGCAATATTTCAAGTATTTCTCAAGATTAGTCTGCCGGGAAATAAAACCTTATTTCCCATCAATATTTCCTTTCGATGAGAAAGTCATTTTCGCACCTCAGATTGTCCATTTTTCGGGAACTAACACACGCACGCACACACACACACACACACACACACACACACACACACACACACACACACACACACACACATACACCCCCCACACACATATATATATTGTATTGGTCGATAATATTATATATTTCCAAATACACACGCAGATACAGTGTGACCCAAATTAAATGCCACCCACTCATGGAATCGTTAATACAATTCGCAATCTTTTCTGCAATCCAATCATAGTTGGCACAAATAAACTTCAGTCTATGCCTGACTTGTCCATTAAGTTTCAGTAATAAATGTCCAACAGTCTTTGTTCGATCGCCGCTCAGTGATAACTTCTAACTGTGCACTTCAGCGTTGTAATCACACCTCGATACGATTGAGTTTGGTTGTGATGACCCTCCTTTTTACTTCAGGAATAGTCTGGGATGGTTTCGATAGACATTATCTTTGAGATAACCCCATAGATCAAACTCTTGGGAGTTAAAGTCTGAAAATTTAACATAAAAATTTTAGGGAAAATACAAACGAAAATATAATATAAGATACTACATTGGAAGTATGCGTTTTGGATGTGAAAGCTACATTTAATGACTAGATTTTCATTTGATAATAGAAAGTATAAAAATAATACATCATTATCTAATTATTTCTGGGAACAAATAAATATATATGGATAAGCAATTATAGAATAGAAAGAAGTTTTGGGAGTAGAAGGCTCTCCGGCATCTCGGGACCTCCACAGTGAATGGATGGCATTTAGCTGATTGTCGGGTTGGTCGAGTGTATTTACGTCGAGGGGGGAACCAGAGCAGCAGGTTCAATTGTCGGATAGTATAATCGTATATCAAAAATTGTTTGGATCCACCATGGATTTATAGACAAAAGATAAAAACTGACATATGTGTATATTTTATTAAGTAAAATATCAAATTTCAGTCACTGCCAAGAAGTTGAAGATTTTTCTTTAGGTGATTTAATGCCAAGTCATACTACGTATTGTTTAACGAGGCAAACGAACAACATTATTGATAGTAAGTGGCAACAATAGATCCGCGAGAATTTGAACCTAGCATAGCTGTTTTTTTTTATAATTTACGGCGGCATCCATTAGACGAATCAGGCATACCTACGTTGTTGTAAACACGAACAGAAACTTCCTTTTCTTTATTTAGACATCAAATAAATCACTTGAGATTTGGTTAGAGCTCTTTTGTGCGACAAAATGTCTATAAAAATGGAAGAAAAATGACAGAAATTAAAAAAAGGTTTTCGAAAAAAAAACGGGATGCAAAAAAAAATGATATTTTCTCAAAATATCTTAAAGAAAAAGTGAATAAGGAAGAATAAACGTAACATTAAAATTTTTTTATACAAATCCATGTAAAATTAAATGTAAGAAACATGCAAAAATAATCGAACATTACAATCGTTTATGGAGAAAACTGTCTACCCTCTTTCTCTCTTTCTTCCCACTTCTCTCTTTCTCTCTTCACACACACACACACACACACACCCCCACACACACACACACACACATATATATATATATATATATATATTGTAATTATTATTATTATTATTCCATATATCCACACGAATTGATATAAGGAAATATAATATTTTATGTATCAATTTTCAGTATTTACATACACAGTGCTCAATACGTGAGTAGAGCTAGGTAGTAAGTTATGAAAATATATTTATGGCAATTAAGCTACACAGGGGTTATCGCGTTTCATTCCCGTAAGGAAACGTCAATCATTTTAGCCTGACAATTCCCTACAAGGATTAAACGCGAAAGCCTCTGTGTAACTTAATTACCATAAATATATTTTCCTAACAACTTACTATATATATATATATATATATATATATATATATATATATATATATATATATATATATATATATATATATATAACTCTAATACTAAAGGTTACAACCGTTTTTTTCCTCATTATTTTAAATTTGACTATGTGACCTTCCAGTTTTGAATTTAAGTTTTTTCCTTTCTTTTTCTATTATTTTCATGCTTTTGCAATATTAACATCTAAGTGAAAGTTCAGACTTTTCCACCTGATGAGATCTTAGTTTCTAATAACTAATCATCGATAACATCAACACGCCAGTGTAGCGGTTTTTGTGCATGTCCGTAAAAATAAAAATAATCATATATATATATATATATATATATATATATAAAATGTTAGTTGAGATCAATATAATTTGAGCATTTTTCCAAGAATTCAAAAGCAACGAGCACGATACGATCTTTTCCAAGACTTTTTTGAAATATATATATATATATATATATATATATATATATATATATATATATACCTTTGGTAAGGTTCGTGAGTAGAAACCCAGCAGAATACTAGATTATCAAATACAATTTTGCAAAATTTTCAATTTAAAATAAGAGCGTAATATTTATATTATATTATATTACAAAAGTTTAAAACAGCATGATACTGTCGGTTTTAAATCAACGAGCGTTCGAATCTCGCCGATAATTATCTGTCATTGTTGTAAAATTCTTTTTGGGAATTTCTTTTAATTGGCGAACGTCGAACGCTTGTTGATTTGAAACCGACGGTATTATGTTGTTTTAAACTTTTGTAATATAATATAACTTTTGAAATATATAAATAAATATTACGTTCTTATTTTCAATTTCAATTTTTGAGAAAATTGTATTTGATAATCGAATACTCTGTTGTTTTGACCTTCTGTAATTGTATATGCAGAGACCCGACAGTTTATTTAATAACATAATATTTTTCAATGTAATTGCCGCCGACGGAGATGATCATTTCAAGGCGGGCGTGAAATGAGTCACATGCTTTGGCGACCATGTCCTTGTCTGTAGCGGCGAACACCTACACGATGGCAGCTTTAACAGAGTCGACTGTGTTGTGGTAGTGCTTGTTGGTCTTTGCCTCGATCACGCCCAGAAGATATTGTCAAAGGCGTTGACTCGGGTGAAAAAGGGCGGTCACAAGTTCGGCGACCAGTGGTGAGGAACATTGCTCAGCAACCACACTTGGGTCGTCCAGGTGTTGTGTGCAAGAGTGAAGTCCTGCTGGAAGACGTAGGGACGCCCGGCGGCGATCTCGTCAATCCAGAGCTTCACTACACTCTTCAGCACCTCCTGGTATTTCGATTACTTTTTTTATAGTGTTGGATTTTGCTGCAACAACATCCTATATATATATATATATATATATATATATATATATATATATATATATATATATATATATATATATATAAAACTAAGTGACAATACCTGTCAAGGTTCAATATCTGGGTTAAGTAGAATCTATCCTAGATATAGTCCATTCACAATGTGACTGAACCTCAAACAAATTGCTAACAAAGGTTTTTAATTTGGATATTGGGCATGAATAACTTCTCTTTCAGATAAAAAAAGTTTATTAAAATTAGCCTAGCAGAAAGGGGTCAATGGGTGCCATCTTTAAAATCCAACTTAACAATATTAAAATTTCGAGGCATAAAATTCCTGACATTTCCTGACAAGTATGTCCATTATTCCTGACAATTGTTGACAAAAATAAACGTTTTTCCTGACAAAAAAACCTTTATTAAATAAAAAAATAAAACATATTTTTTGCATGAAAACCCACACAGGGCCCACCCCAAGCCAGCTTGACATTTTCTTGGTGTTTTAAATTGTAATGATAGGTAACTATATGCTTAATAATAAACTAACACCAGAAAATGACTAGCCCCTGCCATTGTTTTCATGTTTTCTTTTAATTTCTTATACAAATATGAATATAAAAGGTACAAAACAGACTAAGTAGCCCTTTTCCAGGCAACAATTGTCACATTAATTCCTGACATTTCATAAAAAATAGGTATAAAATAAGTACAATTTACAATAAAGGAATGGTCAGTTCGTCTAATGCTGGGGCAAGGCTCTTGCATAACCACCACAGAACAAGTTCATGAATGGACCAAAGAACATTTCTTGTCAAAAACTAGTCAACGGTAACTTCATCATCATCAAGATCTGGCTGTGGTGAGTTGCTGCAGTGGAGGCCTTTGCAATTACCACACAAGTTTGAACAGTCAATGCATGTTTCCTGTAACTGCATCTTGCTGTAGTACACCCTGAAGTACAGTTACACCTAATTATAGCCAACAAATTTACAAGACCAGCTGGCAAGTCAGTCTTGATTGGTTGTAATTTACCATCTGAAAGTTTTCATCTCCACTCGTTAGGTTTTAGCTGGTTTCTACATTTCCATTCCTGAATTTGGAAGTAAACTCGAAGGCTGTGGAATTTTGTAGCTGCTCTTGTTGGTGGCAAGATTTGGCCTCAACATACTTTGAGCTTTTTTCAACCTTTTCTTTAAAGCGCCTTAGTCAGAGATGATTGATGTTTTCCCTATCATTACCATTGTACAGGCACACTAAAGCCTTCTCCTGGCTTCAATAACCTCTTCTGCACTACTATCCTTGCCAAACAGTTCTGCCAGTTTGAGGAAGTTTCGATTGTTCATCACCTTTCGAAGGGATGTTGCCTTCCCAATTTCATAAATACTGGATGTAGAATCACAACACAGTCGTGTATGGATGAAAAGAATGTTGGAACAGACCACATCTCCAAAAGATTTTCTCATCTCTTTGATATTCCAGACTTTCACACTTTTTTCACTATCCTTTGGTTGTAGCATGAAGAAGATGTTGTAACCATCATCTCTATTGGCATGATAACATAGAAGGACCAAACGGTCAGTGTCATCTGCTATCAAAATGGTTTATCCTGTCTGTGCCAGTTCTAGAGCAGTCTTCACAATCAATACGTCAGCGTCTCCAGATGCATGGACTACTTTACAACCTGCTTCCTCCAAACTCTTTCCCAGCAAGTTGATGAACAATTTTTTGTTTTCTTGATTAGCTAGGAAAACATCCTTTTTTATTTGAACACCATTAAAGGGGTCAGTAACTCATTAACACCAACAGAGCCCCCTGCTCGGCGTCGGTGAGTCGCGTCTTTAATGGATGGACCACTTTCATACTCATAAAAGACAATGCATGCTTTTCCATATCTAGTTGTGACATATCTGCGGTATTGGGCACAGATCTCATCAAATGTGTTACCTTTTTACCATGGAAGCGTTGAAGTAGTGCTCCCCCATCTAAGAGATACTGTGGATCTGAAGACTGTGAACCTGATTGTACAGGGGAAGTCAGTTCCCATATTGCGTCTGCCAAAGCCGGGGTTTTTGCTTCTTGCGGCAGTCTGAAAAGTCCAAAAGAATAAAAAAGTGCAGGTGCGTAACCACAAAGCTCATACTTGAAATGTTCTTGCTGAGTTGAGGGTTCATTGGTAGATAGCACACATAGTCTCTATAATAGTACTGCTTCATCTTTGCTGAGCGAAACTTTTGACCCAAGTGTAATTGCCTGATCCTTTCTTTTAAAAGTGAACTCGTGGACATTTTATCCAACCATTTAAGCTATGTTTGCCTCTCCTATGGAGTTTGCTCTGTCTACATTCATTTTTTGTCTCCAGTTACTCCGCTTGAAATGCTGTGAATGAACGGATCTTCTGTGAAAGGGTCATATATCTGGAGAAACGCAAGGAGCTCCCATGTATCCCTCAAATCTAGCTCTTTTCTTGCTGAAGTAGCCTCCTGGTGCTGGTCACTAGTGGCATAACAAATGCCTGCTAGTTATTGCATTTTAAACTTGCTTTCAGCGCACACTGACCGTGATAGCGTCCAAACCAATCGTAGAATTTCGTCCATTCCTCTGCCATGAGTAAGACCCTAAGACGTCTTCATGCTTCTCATTACCACCTGCTCCATAACCAGATCTGTTGACAGTAGCGATCACTCCGTTTAATCACATGGAATCATTCAGAAAATTTCTGGTACACTTCAGGATAGCTTTTCGGCAGCCCCTCCATTTGCTGAAAGTACAAGTAGGCCGACTTTGCATATAGGATGTGTCCTGCTGCAGCGAATATTGGCAACATTTTTCTCACAGTGCCAAGGTGCAATTCCCAGTTCCTCGTGCGATCTGTCTTTATAAACAATTGCAGGATCTTCACCATATCAAGGTATTGAATCTACAATTTTGCTGTTCGCTGGTCAATCATCGCATCTCTCACATGGTTGATTCTCTGAGCAATCCTGGTTATAGACTCTGATGACAGAACATTATTCAATGTCTCAGTCCCATCAAGGAGACCTTTCAATAGCCCCTGAGCTTCCTTCAGGTCTTCATTTTGAGGAAATTACTCTTCTGCATCAGTGTTGGGTTGTGACATGTGAAACTGACAAACCATAGGCTTTTGCTAACAAAATAGCATTCAGAGCAGCATCAACTAAGAAGTGAGCACGAACGGCTCTTGCAATTGCTTTGCCACTTAGCATGTGCTTGACTGTGTTTTCTGAATACACAAGTTCAAAAAGTTCTTGCAATCCAGAACCTGTCATCAAATGACCAATTGACACGAGAAAGCTCATCTGTGTATGGAGTTCACCAAGTCGCAAGACAAATGATTTCAGGGAACTGGTTGTGACTCGACTATCATCATTGCTTTGTACCAAAGTGGTTGATCGAATGCTAGAATTGGTGTAATGTTGTTTTTCCTAGCTAAATCACTAATGTAACATAACGTTGAGTACACGCAGGTTGGGTTACAAGGGTCTATGTCGATCATTGGCAAAAAAACTGTGGCTGATTTCCCAGGATATGTTCCTTTGTGCACTAACTGCATAAGCCCTGACCATGCGGGTCTGGACGGATGTGAAATTAGTGAAATCTCCCAAAGGATGCCAACATTAGCAGTGGAATCAACAACTTTCTTGGACTGGAACTCTTTGTTGGTGTTCTGTGAATCTAGGTACTTGGTGCTGATCCTTCCAACATTTATTATATCTTCTGAAAGGACCTGAATCCCTGGAACTGGTTTTGCTTTAACTTTCCCGGGTGTAAAAGATGCTATGATGCCCATACCGTGGAATGTGTTGAATCCATTAATACTCCTTACATTATGGTCCACATTATCAGCTACCAACTGCACAAATTCAGTTTCAACAGGGGAGAGAGTTTCAGCGCCATGAACAAGAGCAGCACCTCTTTAGTATTTCTGGTCTTCCGAATAAGATGAAGAGAAGCCATGCTTATTCAGAGTGTCAATTAAGAACCTCGAACCAAATTGGTTATGCATTTCCACTGCTAAACCAAACTGCAAAGGTGCAAGGAAAACTCTGGGTCTAGCAGCCTGCATTATTGCTTTACCAACTGATGCAAGTTTCAAATCATTGTCTTTGCCTGCACATATCTTCTTGATAAAGATAAACAATGTTTTAGGAACACATTCAAGAATCGCATCCTGTTTAAAATCATTCTTAGACGGGTAATATTCTGAACTTGTCTGGATATCTTTAATGTCATTCTTGATAAGCATGGCTTTCGTCTCTATGATTCTAATAGCCTCTGATTCTGAATTGTCTGTTGAGCAGCTCTGTGCATAGAATTCATGGAGAATACATATTGATGTACTTAAGAATGTAACATTATGTTTCCCATTAATTTCAGTCACAATGATTTTGTTTTTGAAATGTTCTGACAATCGAGATTTCATGTATGAGAGACTGTATGGTTCAAAGTCAGTGTCCTCGAGAATTTCCTCCATTTTTAAAAAAAAGACGACAATGGTGAGTCGCTCCTCGTCATTTTGCTGCAAATATTTAGCAACTTCCAGAAATGCCTGTTTTCTCTCTGAATCCTATGGTCAACCAAGGTTTTATTTCTTAGAAGAATCAACAGAAGAGAATGTCTTAGGAATGTTTTCGTATGGAATGAAAGTTTGCAAAACATGTTCTGTGATAACGTGCTTCTTTAACAGCCATCATTTTCTCAAACTTTCTCACAAACTTTTAACACTCTGTCCTTAAACTCAATAGTTTCTACATGGGAAACGTCAACACCTCTTTTCTTTCTATCAGATTTTGCTCCAGAATAACAAAAGAGACAATGTTCCTTAAAGTTAAACACACAAAAGAGCGGCTTGCACGGGATAGCATTTCATCATGGGTAGACCTGTTTTTACGGCCAATTTCTATGTATGTGGGGTTGATCCAACGCTGTCTGCGTTTCTTGTGAAGACGTTGACCAATCTGAATTATGATCTTCTCTGAACGTTGTTCAAAAGCTCTGTTAATGGAATCGATGACCTTCTGGCTGACGATGAATGTTTCTTCATTACTGGACAGTTCATTGTTGCAAATAGCATACTTGTCAGCATCCATAATTATCGGTACTTCACTTTGGCCAACCTGAAATAAGAATATGACAGAATATTAAGCTCCTGCAGTAATACATCAAAAGAGACAAAAATAAGGCATAAGAAGTTATAATTATATTTAACTTTACGAAAACTGTTGGTTTTATCCAATTTCACATTGCTACATTTGGTATTTTTGAAGATGAATTTACAGAAATTGAGTTGAGAGAGGGGAGGCGAGAATCGGCGGCAATCTTTAAAGATTGACCTCTTTCTGCAAGGGTAATTTTTGTAAACTTTATTTTATCTGAAAAAGAGGTTATTCATGCCCAATATTCCAGTAAAAACCTTTGTTAGCAATTTGTTTGAGGTTCAACCAAAACATCAGCTAGATTGACTGGACTAATATGACACGAAACTGCATCCGATAGCGAGGCCTAAACTTGTGAGCTTTTGAAAGTGTGTTTCTAGGTTCGACGTGCTAAAATAAGGTTGTTTTATACCGTGTTTGTATCTGATGCAACTTTATTGTGGACTAGCAGGCATCCCGGCATTGCCCGGGAATGAATGAGGAGCTACGAGTACTTCCGCTACAAGTGTGATATTTTTATTAACACCTTTTTTTTTTTATTTCTGTACTTTTTAATTTTCAAGTTATAAATCGAATAAAATTATTTTTTACATCCGAACGAAGGCCACATCGATGTGGTAGCAAGAAAAAACACTGACAACTTTAATGCCACCACTGGATTCTGCTTAAAATTTTAATCGAGGAAAGTTTTTGATCTTGGTGTAGGATTTTGGTTTTACTTGCATCACCGGGCCGACATCAGACAGACAGGAAGACAGATACACCCACATTAATATTATACATTGAACATACGTTTTGCTTTTAGTTTTAGACTTTTCACGAAACAATAACAGTTAAGCTGAATGTTTTGTTATTTAAAATGCAATGATGTTTTACTTGGCACTTATTTTCTGAACGCGAGGAAAAGATAAGAAACAAAAATATACGTTGCACGTAGATTTTTGATCCGATTTTCAATAAACATGCCGCTCTTCGTAAGCCTCTTTGTAGATAAAAGCAAATATTCGACCTCTCCCCCTTTTTTCTTACTATTAATGATGATGACGATTCTGCTGCTGCTGTCGTTGTTGTTTTTGATGACGATGATGACGATGACGATAATGATGATGATGATGATGATGATGATGATGATGATGATGATGATGATGATGATGATGATGATGATGATGATGATGATGATGATGGAATAGAAGTAGAAATGTCCAAAAGAAAGGGAGAAAGGAGAAAAGAAAACAGAAACACAGAAAAGTAACGATGGGTTCATTGCGTACCTAAAAACTCAGAGTGCAATTTGATTTACAATATTTAAAAGTTAGAAAAGAGCGAAAGAGAACGTGGGGGTAGAAGGAGGCGATCGATAAGGAAAAGAAAGAAAATAGAAAAACAATAGAAAGGATAGAGAAAATGTAAGAAAGAAAGGCAGAAAAAGCAAATAAAACCTGAAATAAAAAAGGAAGCGAAAGAGAAAAAAATGGAAGTATGTGTAAGAAAACGATGGAAAGAGAAAATATAAATTTTGTTGTTTTGTTTGTCAACCTCGGTGGTTCATTTAATGCCGACCAACATTTAAAAAAACAAACAAGATTATTTGGTAGAAAGAACTTTGAAGATGAATAGTTTGTAGAAAGTGAGTGAAACATTTTGTAAAATCTTATTCCTTTCGGATATTATTGCGGACTACATTAAAATATTGGGAATTTTTCTGTCAAATCATACTTTGCTATAGATACCAGGAAGGTGTCCATGAGATACTTGAGGTGTTTTTTTTTTCAAGAATTCATACCAATCACTGGAACCAACTAATGTGTTGTGTGTTTTGATAAGTGGTTCGTCCAGTTCTTCTCTTGTGAAGGGTTGATTATAGCTTTCTGTATTTTTTCAGTTGAAGCCATTGCTTCTACCACGCGGGACTTCCTCAACCGTTTAGGTCTATCAATGACACGCACACACCGGGGACCATCGTAAGTTAACTTGATTTTACGAGCGACTTTCCATCGCCATTATTCGAAGGAACGCCTCGAACCTGCTCTAGGCCTGCCAAGCGAGCAGGAAATCTGATGAAACTTTCTGATATTCTGGATATATCCACAAAAGTTTTTACAATTTGGCAGTTGAAAAGAATTATTTAGAATAGGACGGCAACAAAGTAAATATTCACATGGACTTTTTAACGTGAATAAATTCGCATTTTGCTTCCACGCAAATTATTCTACAGTGAGTAACTTTACAAATCGTACTCGGTAATCAAACGTTAACCTCAACAATAGAAATTTGCTCGATAATCATTGTTAACCTTTTTTTGCTAAAACATAAATTTGGTTCGATTTGGTTTAACTTCGAACTGAAGGTTGGCGGACGAATTTTCTATTAGAAATGCATGAACGCATCTAAAAACTAAGGAGAGGGAATAAAAAAAAAATAAACTAATAATAAACAGTGAAAATTAAAAATAAAAAAAAATCATAAATCTACAAGTTTTTTCTCTCCGCCTTTTGACTGAGGGTTGAATTCTATATATTTTGCTGTCAAGTCGGCAATATCTGTTTATGTATTATTTGCCACTTAAGAATTATATTTCCTTTTCCGTAAAATAGCCTGTTTCAAAATATAAAACCGACGGCTGAGTGAACAAGTACATTTACTGTTCAAAACGGAACACAAAACGAGTGCAAACAATCCGAGCAAGTAATCGCCAGCAACTTAAAGATTCAGAACCTGAGTCAGTTGCATGCAAGGCGAGTACTACCCCACCTGAACCATCACACCACATACAAGAAAGTATATTAACTAACACAGATCATGCAAACCGCGGCGAGTGGCCGACTGTGGGATGTACCTACTCTTCTCAACCAGGGGTGTAGTCATCTAGCTACAAAGAACCTAGATCGAAGTCTCATAAGAAGGATTTTACACTCACCAGGACGATACCATCCAACAAGAAAACCTAGCGAGTAAATTAATATTAGATTGTATGTGAAATGCTATATAATTATTTCCACAATCCCACACAAAGCCGCAGCCCGCGGTTTCATGATATGTGTCAGTTAATAGACTCTTTTTTTCATGTGGCGTGATGGCTCAGGTGGCAGAGTACTCGCATGTAAGTGTCTCAAGTTTCGAATCCTGATTTCGGATGTGTCCTATTGATTAGCCCATAGGATGGCGAAACACGAGTCTTGGGCTTTCATAGTTTGTGTGTCTGATTGTAGAAATCATTATATATATATATATATATATATATATATATATATATATATATATACATATATATATATATATATATATATATATATATATATATATATATATATACAATTATCTATAAATAATATTTTCAAATTAACTCATATACACATGTGTTTTATGAAAAACCTGCACCTGCAATCATCAGTATGGGAGGAAACAATCCCTGCCGGTACCACGATTCGAACCCCAGTATTTGACGCAGTAGTTGGGGCGCGTACCGATGTGTTCACCACGCATTGCCGTAGAAATTGGAAAGTAAATTAACGTCTAAATGGCAAATTCAGCGGCCATATCAGCAGACTGTCAAGAGAACTCAATAGGAGGAGCATAGAGTAGTGCAGTGCGCTATAAATGACGGCTTGTTGGCAACTTACTTAAAGTGCTCAATCTACGAGAGCTTTGAACAATTATATATATATATATATATATATATATATGTATGTGTGTGTGTGTGTGTGTGTGTGTGTGTGTGTGTGTGTGTGTGTGTGTGTGTGTTATTCAGCATCTTCGTAGCAAGGTTTTGTTGCAATAAAATAACATTGTAAATGAACAAAAAAATGCGGCCACATCATTTCAGCATTTCAAAGGTTAAGGTAGAAAAAATAGAAAACATTGTTAATGTGTATGTTGCCGATGGTACATTTAAAGTAAATTTATTAATGTATAAATAAAAATCAATAGTAAATGAATTAAATTGCAAAAATGTAGATATCTTCAATTAGCCTGTTACTCGAGGGCTAGCAACTGTTTCTATTTTCCCACAAAATTTGCTAACGTTTGTAATAAGATATTTTTATATTCATCGCTGCTTTTATTTCTTCTGAGCAGACTGATAGTCAGTTATAACTATAATCGAAGAAAAAAAACTTGTTTTACATCTTTACTTTTAAGGCTATGCCACTACTTTCTCATGTGTAAACACAATCTGTTCCTGTTGCAATGGAAGCAATTTTTGATGCAGATCCGACTGATACAATTCGATAACTACGCATGTACTCCAATGTGATCCAAATGGCCATTTTATAGCGAATAATGATAAATCTAGACATTAAATTGCGCAAAAGACCAAAGATCTCCTAGAATAATATGCCTGGTAATTTCTGCACCACCCACCATATTCTCTGGAAATCGCACGAACAGATTACCATTTACTTAGGAGTTTAAAAAAACTATTTCATTTATTCAACATAAGTATTAAATGAGTTAATTTTGTTTTTCAGTTAAAAAGCTAAAGAATTTTACGAACGTTGTATTATGGAGCGTATTGTCGAATTGGAAGAAGTGATAGATACGAATGCTGACAACATTAATGATTGAATACATCTACTATTGTTTTTTTGTATTATTCTATTTAGCGTGAAAAATGGACAGAACTTTCGTTTTAACCTAATATAGTGTCAAATCAAATTGTTAATTTAAAATTATATTTTGGTTAATTTAATGCGTCTAAATTTTGGTTTGTATTACTCTGTGTGTGCGCGCGCATGTCGTCTGATATTTAGATGAATGAATAAACATGACATTTATCAATGCTTTGTACTAATTTTTCACTTTGTCCTATTATGAAAAACTTTCAATACTTATTATTGTGTTAAATAGTCCTAGTTATTTTAGTTTCAGGATGTTTTTGTTTTATTCCGTATTTGCGTCGATATAAACCGAGTTAACTGCGAACTAGTGTCATCGGTGTTCTACTTTTTTATTTATTGCGTATTTCCAAATCTTTAAGAATGGATATATGAAACTGTGTTAAAAGAAATGACAATCTACTGGACTCCGAAGGAAGTCATATCTAACCGCTAATGCGCATGCCCATTAGTGTTACCTCTTCCTGTCTTCTGTGAGAATTTCTCCTCGCCTAGATGATGGCTAAAAATCACGAATCGCAACGCTTGCATTCACACTTACCTCGATTCCGGGAAAACATCAAAATGGAAGTGGTTGCAGAAACGTTGCGATCTGCGTGATCCGCCTTTTAGTAGATCATCAATTAGTGAATAAAAAATGTTGACACGAGGTTACATTATTGCTCGGTCGTTAGAGTTCTCATACTCTGTTAGAGTTGGCGCGTGGTTGATTCCTCGCAAAACACAACACTAGGGAAATAGTAAAATGGTCCATGGGGTCGGCACGAGGTTCATTGTAGCCTCGCTAAATCTCAACAGCACCAGCACTCCCCAAAAGACCCCTCGTCCCAAAAAAGGCGCCCCCCCAAAAAAAACACCCCTTGTCAAGGTTCACTCTCCGCCTAGAGGCGCCAATATGTCTACGGTCAAATGCCAAAGTCACTTTCCCCCTCCCGTAGGAGGGGGTCAGCGAGTGTGAACTGCCAGCACTGCGATTTCTAACACTTCGTTCAATTCATATCTTGTAGATTTAGCACATATCTTTTTATATATGTTTGAGTCAGTTAATATCTGCTTGTTTGTGTTTATAAAAGATGAAAACGTTCGGAGCAAGAAAATCATTTTGATCTTCCAAGTCATGACAAATTCAATTTTTTGGGAGCTGGTTTAGGCGCATGAACGGTTACACTAAATATCCGATTTTCAAAATCATAATACTATTAATAACAAACGATACAAATGAGTGCATTAGTGGGAGCGATCACTTTACAAGTAAATGTATTTGTTGTTGAATCTCGGCGTCACCGCTTACTCTGTTATGGTTGCGAGTTATCTTGAATTTCTCCTTGACATTGGATTTAAGCGAGGCCTGCCTAGGTACGGTTAGTGATTGAGCAACTCTTGCTTAGCTATAAACGCCAATCGCATTGCCACCTTTCCAAAGGGTATCCATTGTCTCTACAGACAGAAAAAGGGACACCCACATACATTAACAAGCACATGGACGGCGGCACCGGGGGTGGGCAGGGGGCCCAAGCCCCCCCTTTTTGACTCCCCCCCACACTTTACGGTCATCAATAATGAAGTTATATATGCATGTGTTTAACCGCCCCCCCCCACTTTTTAGGAGAGCCCCCCCCCCCACACACTTTTATAACTGTACCGCCGGTCCTGAAGCATATATGTCATCTGGATGCAAATATTTTAATGCTTGTAAATGCATATAAAATAAGTTATCTATTTAATGCTGATTCATTTCCCATGAAACGTGCAAACACATCTGTTGATTACATTTATGGAAACAAAACATTTAAGCGGCATTTCTTTCTATACAAATAACAAACATCGAATTTTTCCAAGATGTTTCTTTTTCTAAAATAAGAATAGATTATATTCTCAGTACGAGGAGATCATCCTCCTAGTCATTACCTCCATTCGTATAAACGAATTCATTGCTTGTCGCTTGAGTCGTCCTCACTTATATGGAAAACGCCCCCCCCCCCCGACTCGTAAAGGAATGCCGTGAAGGCAGTGCAAACTTTTATGGATATTTTTTATCGGCTATCAAACGATATACTCGAAATTGGGATTGACCTTGTGCAAACACACTGCCCTCGTAGGGAGACAGTTAAATGTATTTTGTTTATAAATCTAAGAGAAAGTAATAACCTCAGTCCTAGTAGGCCATCTTCCCAGTACTTAGCTACTGTGGGATGCGAAGATTTATTGACTATCGACTGAGGAGCACCAACGAGCGAGGGCATTTTAAGAGGAATTTGACCTGGTCTAAAACGCCCATATCACATCATCAATAAGCCCGACTTTGTGCCACTTCGTAGGAAGATGGGTAAATGGAAATAGGCATAAACAAGAGATGGTTTTTATTGGAATCTATCTACGTAGGTCGTAAAAGTAGCATTAATATTGAAACAGGGCAATAATTCTCAATGTTTAAAAATAATTGAAAAATCAATGAGAATATGATGTTGAGAAACACGACTTAATTTAGGTTACAGAGACAAACTCTTTATAATAATAATAATAATAATAATAATAATAATAATAATAATAATAATAATAATAATAATAATAATAATAATAAACGATTGCAGTACAAAGATAAACCAGAAACAGTACTAAAAAACGAAAAACACAAATTCTCTGGGATATGGATATACAAACAGATAAACTCATACAAGCAAGTATACCGGATGTCATAATAATCGACAAGAAGGAAAAATCTTGCAAAATTTGTAGACTTCGCCGTTCCAGCAGACCACAGAGTGAAGATCAAAGACACAGAAAAACGAAACAAATACACAGAATTAGCCAGAGAACGGAACGGAATATGGAGCATGAGAAAGTCAATATAATACCAATAATCGTAGGAGGACTAGGAAAAATCCCAAGAAAACCTGGAGAAAATACTGGGAAAAAATGGAATCAAAGGAACCATCTAAACCATACAAAGGACGACAATGATCAAAACACCTGTAATCTTAAGGAAAATCCTTGAATGAAGTAACCAACCCGCATAAGCAACGAAGGGTAACCAGTAACATGGAATTTACAACAGGAAAAACAAAACTACACGACGAACACAACATCACGAACCAAAGAACAGAAACTGCTAAAACATCACTTCATAAGCCCCCCCCCCCCAATAAATTACACCGGCCTCAGTTGACACCACACAAAAATGAACCAATGAACAGAAATAGCAAGAAACACCATAAGCTCTACCCTCCCCTTTACCCCTTCTTCCCCCCCCCCTAAAATAAGGTGCCGGCCTAGGCTGACACCGGACCAAATATTTGTAGAGGGTCGTGGAGGATGAGAAAACCGAGGAGGGATAGCACAAATCAGACCTCCACTGGAAGTGCGGAGAGTCCTGAGACCTTGGGGATACTTATTGCCACCCAAATCCCAGAGAAGACCAATGGTCCTTACCAGCGAGAAATCAATGGCAAACGACTGTTGCGATACCGCAAGGTTATTTGCGGTGATTATCGAAAAGAAGTGAAGAATGATGGAAATCTATGAGAGGCGTGTTGTCACTCAGACTCCAGGAAGTACCACTGATTGTTTTCGGTGAGCAATCACTGACGATGACCTGTGTGAAAACTCCTAGTGAGTACAAATAATGATGATGATGATGATGATGATGATGATGATGATGATCATCATCATCATAACAATAACAATAACAATAACAACAACAACAACGACGATGATGATGATGATAATGATGATGATAATGATGATGATCATCATCATCATCATAATAATAATAATAATAATAATAATAATAATAATAATAATAATAATAATAATAACAATAACAATAACGACGACGACGACGACGACGACGACGACGATAATAATAATAATAATAATAATAATAATAATAATAATAATAATAATAATTCAATCCGCAAGTGGAAATTTAAAAGAAAGTCGTTTGCAGAGTCCAAAGGGGAGTTTAAGGCGAAACGCTGGGCAAGTAGTTCAGCCTTATCAGCTGTTTAGATCATTGCCGTCTTTGTATAGTTTCAGTGATCCCTTTGATTTCAATTTCTCCCAATATTTTATCCAGGTTTTTGGAGACTGTTCCTAGTGCTCCTGCGATTATTGGTATTATATTGACTTTCTTCATTCTCCATATTCCTTTCAGTTCTCTTGCAAGTTCTGTGTATTTGCTTCGTTTTCCCGTGAGTGATCTGTAGCCTGCTGGAACGGCGAAGTCTACGATTTTGCAGGATTTTTCCTTCTTGTCGATTATTATGACATCCGGTCTCCTCGCTTTTATAAGCTTATCTGTTTGTACATCCATATCCCAGTGGGTTTTGTGTTTTTCGTTTTTCAGTACTGTCTCTGGTTTATGTTTGTACCATTTGTCTGCGTGTTCGAAATGCAATCGTTTGCAAAGTTCCCAGTGTACTGCTTCCCAACACACTCATGTCTGTTCTTGTATTCTTTTTATGCTAGTTTGCTGCATCCACTTATTATATGATTTACTGTTTCGTCTCTTTGTCCACACAGTCTGCATTTACTTTTTTCCTGGATTTTATCTTTTTTAGCTTTAATGTAGTTAGTTTTAATCGCATTGTTCTGTGCAGTCGTCAGTAAAGAATCCGTTTATCTGTTCAGGTGTCCTTTTTTAGCCATGCATGAGAATGTTGTTTGGTCTTTTCTCTTGTCATTCTTATGAAACGTCTATGTAGCTGTTTTTCTTCCCACTTTTCTTTTCTTGCCTTTTTGTTTCTGCTTTCGGTGCTTCCCGAGTTATTCGTTCGGACGGTGTCTCTTGCTGCGGTGATTAGCCTTTCAATGTTCTGGGTTATGTATTTCTCCAGGTCTTTTTTGTGCCTTCCACACAGTCTTCTATACACGCCGGTCCTTTTTCCACTT
Source organism: Sepiola atlantica (assembly GCA_963556195.1). NCBI lineage: Eukaryota > Metazoa > Mollusca > Cephalopoda > Sepiida > Sepiolidae > Sepiola > Sepiola atlantica. The sequence goes on along the minus strand of OY744518.1, from coordinate 149,409,858 downwards.
CATTTCTTTTCATAAAGAGTATGTCCGTATCGTCTTTTGGGTGTAGTGCATTGTGCATGGTCATTAATTTTGTAGTCCTCTGGCCAAGGTGCCTGAGTCCTTCTTTAGTCCAGCCTATGAATGATCCAGAGTATCTTGTTAATGATACTCCCAGGTGGTGGTTGTTGTTGTTGTTGTTGTTGTTGTTATTATTATTCTTCTTCTTCTTCTTCTTCTTCTTCTTCTTCTTCACATGAGATTATCAATGATTTTTTTAGAGTCTGAGTAGCACCAGATTTCCAAACCGCTTTTAGTAGGGGGAAGGTCATGGGGTTTCTGGGTTAACTTTCAATAGATGTCTGGATGTTATTCAACCTCGGTATTTTCATCCTTTAAGACCCCCACCTACAAATTACCGTGGTAGCAACTGGTGTTGTTGATGTTGCATTATGAGTTAAAAAAAAAGAGTTTGTTCATGGATTCTAAGCGAGCAAGACGTAGAAAAATATGCTCTGAAACTTGAGTTAAGTTAAGTCTCGGTATGAGTCCGAACATTTGATCATCTAGTAAGTTAGGATAAACCTAACGGTTAGAACAAGTGTATAAGATAGACGGTAATTATGATATAATGGACCTCTCTTCTACATGCCCGTGTTATTCAGAGAAAATAAACACCCTGAGATCTCTTAAACGACTGTCTTCAAACTTCCTTTTTTTTATTACCTAGACACACGACGACCACTATGACGGTCACGGAGACGGAGAGGAAGAAGAGATATCAACGTAACACGACGATCACTGCATGGCGGAGAAAACAGAAAGAAGAAAAGGTAAAGTATGTTTTGATTTTAAATGGACAGTCTGGTCGCTTGTCGACCGAAAAGAGAAAAAGAAAATAAAGAAAATAAAGAGAAACATACACGTAAAAGACATTAACAATGATTTTAAACTCTCGCATACATTATAAGGTACACTATCACACCCGTAAATGTGTAAAATACGCGAAAAACGTAAATGTTAAAAAGAATGAAAAACAAGTTTAGTAATTTTTAGTAACGTTTTAAAAACATCCTTCTCGTTACAGTGACACTACGTTTAAAATTATTATTATTATTATTATTATTATTAGTGGTGGTAGTGGTAGTAGTAGTAGTAGTAGTAGTAGTAGTAGTAGTAGTAGTAGTAGTAATGCTGTTACCTATTCTTATAACTGGGTCTTAAGCAGATATCTTGGGTTAGTAATGGTTTATTATGACAATATCTATGATATACTATATCTACCAGACGCTGACCGGGATGAAGTGAAATCATTTTAGTTTTTAATTTTTTATTGTTTACACATTTTTTAAACTTACACGGAAAAGGAAATATAATTTTAGTTATAAGCGACACAACTCTTTTTCTATTCTTCAATTAAAATATGAGTTATTCTCCTTGCTGATTTTTATTTTTCGGTCATAATAGAAAAATGTTTCCATGTTACCAGTTGTCCGGGCGGGACTACATATATATATATATATATATATATATATATATATATATATATATATATATATATATATAAACTGTCCCGAAGTACATTATTATAATGCCAATAACATGGTACAACAACATAAAAAAAGTTGTCTAGTCATAATCAAAGTTTGATATGTCAGCTTAAATGCTATTTAGGTTGAATTTTTTTAATCTTACAAGATAACTTTATATGTCAGATATTGGCCATGCTATTCTTAAAATGTTGTCAGTACCAGAAAGTAAAATCTTCTAGACCTTTTTTATACGAAGCCTAACGGACATTTCTTCCATTAATTTATTTGCCCCTTTTATTAATGAGACCGAATGCACTTACCGACTCTGGGATTTGGGATGTCTTTGAAAAACTGATTCTAAACTTGTAACAGTGAATATACTATAAGTAAATAATCGACTAAAAAAAAGTTCAATGGACCGAAAAGTCGTACTGATTTGAAATGTATTTTATTGGAAATTTGTTAAGAATACAGAATTATTATTATTTTTATTTATTCGTTTTATTTTTGTGAGAAAAGTAGTCATGATCTGATAGCACCGAGAAAAGAGAAAACACAGTTTTGGAAGACGATTAATGGCCTTTCTATCTTTTTAAATGGTTTCTTTTTAATACAGACGCAGCTGCCAATCACAAAATGGCGTTAAAGTGTTCCTTACATATCTGAGACTTTCTAATTTTGTTTCTCATTCATCTTTCTTTGTTTTCTTGTCTTTTCAATGCTTCTATTTTTCTTTTCTTTGTTTGGCTCATCTTTTCTTACTACAAGCTACAGATAGAAACTAGTTGTATCCGTGAGTCGTTGGCTCACACCCACTACCACTATTTATTCTACTTTCATATCATTCGAAAATTCATAAGTTGTGGCATATCTGTTAAGACATCATCATCATCATCATCATCATCATCATCATCATCATCATCATCATCATCATCATCATCATCATCATCATCATCATCATCATCATCATCATCATCATCATCATCATCATCATTTTTATTTTTTATTGTTTTATTTTTTTATAAATTTTTTTTTTTTGTACTCACTAGAAGTTCTCACACAGGTCATCACCAGTGATTGTGCACTGATAATCACCAGTTGTATTCCATGGAGTTTAAGTGACATCAAGTCTCACCAGATTTCCAGTACTCTCCACCTCTTTCGATAACTATTGCAAATTATTTTATCACAACAGACGCTTACCATCGATTTCTCAATGGCAACGACCATTGGTCTGCTCAGGGATTTGGGTGGGAATAAGGCTCCCCAAGGTCCCAGTACTCTCCGCACTCTTCCAGTGAAGGTCTGGTTAGTGCTCTCCCTCCTCGGTCTTTCCATCCTTCTTGACCCTTCACGACTATTTTGTGTAGTATCAGCCTACGCTGGTGCTATCACTTTTTTTGGGGGGGGGGGAGTGAGTATTCTATGAAATTTCTTACATTTTCTATTTCTTGGTTTTTGTGCTGGTGTTCCTCCTGCGGTTTTGCTTTCTTCCTGCTGCAACTTGCATATGACTGATTAGTCTTCGTAGCTTATGTGGGTTGGTTTTCGCATTCAATTATTTCCCTCAAGATTTCAGCTGTTTTCATCATTGCCATCCGTTGTATGATCACGGCCTTCCCTTTGATTCCAATTTCTCCCAGTCCCTTTTCCAGGTTTTTCGGTACTGTTCCTAGTGCTCCTACGATTATTGCTATTATTTTGACTTTCTTCATACTCCATATCCCTTTCAATTTATTATTATTATTATTATTATTATTATTATTATTATTATTATTATTATTATTATTATTATTATTATTATTATTATTATTATTTAAAACTATTATCATTCTTTATTATTGTTGTATAATGTTAAAGTAAAGTTATGTTAAGTAAAGAGATGTATCATTTGTCATCTACTTAATTTACATACGTGTTTATGGTGTGTACATCTTCTCACAGAGATATTAAGAAATATAAAAGAGGAGTTGAAGTAAGAGAAGAGGCGAAGGAAATATAGCGATAAGAGAAAAAAATCGTGATTCGCTCAGTTCGTTATAAATTAATGCTAATTAAAACAGCTTTTTTTTCAAACATAACTCAACTCCAGAACTAAAGTAAATTTTAGTGTTTTTTATGTTATTAAAGTATATCGGAAAAAGACAAATGTTGATTAACTCACATTTAGTATAATAGTAGACAGATAACAACTGCTACTACAACTATTACTACGGCTATATTATTTCTTCTTTCTTTCTTCTTTTTCTTCTTTTTTACTACTACTACTACTGCTGCTGCTACTACTACTACTACTACTACTGCTACTATAAGTAACCATACTTATTGTAATGATAATGAGAATAATAAGATATTTCGAACAACTTTTTAATAGCTTTTATTTAATTAAATTACTTGTTTTCCTATCATTTTTCATTTTTCCTTTTCCTCTATTTTTCTTTCCACGTGGTCGGTCCGATCGGCTTTTTCCCGACATTTTCCCCGGCATTTGCCCCTACCCCCATCGGCCCCACCCCCGTTACTCATCTCATCGAAGTGATTCAGTAACAAATTAATCATGATGTACGAATAATAAATGGTTCGAATGATTCTATGTTTAAAAGAAAATTCCCAAGATAAAGTTGATTAATTGATTTATTCATAATTCACCTTGGATAAAAAAAAAGGAGGAAAAAAGAATTTCTAAAAACAAAAAGTGAAATATGCAAATGACTAATCTGTACACTTTATCAAAACTTTTTATTCTATTGATTTTTTTTCTTCTCATTCTGTTTTAATGCCACTCTGATTATTTTGGTTATCATTAATTCAGTGAGAAACGATATATTCGCAGATGGTGAGATTAGAGATTTAAGTTCTCCATTGAAGGCACGGAAACCGATTTAATCTCGCTTTCTAAAGACTATTAAATCAATAAGTAAATCGACACTGTAAAATGGGCACGACTTGAAGAATAACGATTCATTTTGATATTTTAGCATGTGTAAAAACCCCAGACAGAGCAGTGAATTTGCCTCCAGTCGAGACTGGAAATATCTTTGAGTCGTTCTTAAAATAATGATGGAAGTGCTGTAATATGGCAATGGAATCCTGTGTTCAAGTTCCGTCTGAATCGTAAAAACACTTTCACTAATAGTTTTTGGAAAGGGGTGAACAATTTTAGGATGAACTGGACTCCCAAGCTTTTATAGGTCAACTAGTCTAGAAGGAAAAACTGGTCTGGATTTGGGATTTGTTCGGGTGAAATAAGTTATAGATTTGACCCTCTGTCAGTTGAGTTGCTTAACGAACAGCTGATTATCCGACGAGAACCACTCTGGATAAAACAACCCGGATCACGTTAGGTGTAGGCGTGCCCTCTCGATGAAATAAGAAAGGAAGGCACGCAAGTGAAGACACCAGAAAAGTACGATTGTGTTTCTCAAACCTACTTTTTACTTCTATAAGAATAGTATATAAGTAAATAGACTTATTATTTTTAGTAATGAAAGAAGAATTTCTTAACAGATATATTATCGTTTATGAATTTTCAAATGAAATCATAGAAAAACAAATAGTGTTAGTGGCTGTGGCCCAACGGGCAACGGGTACATCTAATATGCAACTAAATCAGAAGATGAAGTGACGAGGTTTACAGTAGAAATAAAAGCGGAAATAAAATAACGGAAAGTCATGTAGCTAATTAAGCGTGTCCGGATTCAGATTCATCATCCGGAGTGAAGAACACCCTCTCATGTCGACTTTACTCCACAAAGTTAACACTTTTGTAAGTCTATAACGTCAGTTGTATTAGCTGTACTTTTACACAGTTGTAACTATAACATGTTTTGTTAATAGTTTGGAAACATTTGGGTGTGCCAATCCCTTTCAACCGACCCAAAGTTGTCTCAGTAGTATGAACACGTATTGGGACAGATATACCAGTTACTATAAATATATAAAGAGATGCTTCTACCCTATCATAGTTTAGTATAATAATCAATAAAATAAGATATATTATTTATGAAAACAACTGCTGGCAAAGTTACATGACATTTTGAAAGGTTGAATTTGAAATATTTTTTCTCAAAGCTTCAGTTATTTTGATTAGTGATCGGCAAAATGATGGAGAACATTGATCATCTTCTCTATATATGAAAGACGAAAATCGTCTGTCTGTCCATCCACTTTTCACGCTTTCTAAATCCAATACAGATCGGAAACCTATACCAATTATAAATTACCGGGGATTAACATATTTTCCGTCGTTGCATTGATCGATGTTTATTCTAAACAACGGATATTAAATTTAAGACTAGTCAAGAGTAAAAGGGAAATGTATTCTTTAAAACTACACAAAAAGTACAATTAATTTTTTTTATCTAAAAAGCTATTGAATTTTAATATTAAAATTTACAGTTCAATTTCATAGTGAAAATATCTAAGTAAAAAAGACAAAATAAACACAAAAAAAACTTAACTAAAATAATACTCATCACATTTTATGCGGATACATAAAAGTTATTTATCTTAGGGATCTTCAAAACTTGCCATTAATGACTGAAGGAGTTTTGTAACTTGACTTTAAAGTGCGGTAAACTTTGAGATATCCGACGTAGACATGTCAACTAATCTCTCTCTTTCTCTATCATATATATATATATATATATATATATATATATATATATTAGTACTTCATGTATCCACGTAAAATATTATAAGAAGATATAATTTTTTATGTGTCAGTTTTCAGTATTTACTTCAACAGTGCTCAATACGTAAGTAGAACTAGGCAGTAAGCAATGAAAATATATATGGCAATCAAGCTACACAGAGGCTCCCGTGTTTCATCTCCGGGGGGAATCGTCAGGCTAAATGCCTTTAGCCTGACGATTCCCTCCGGGGGATGAAACACGGGAGCCTCTGTGTAGCTTGATTGCCATATATATTTTCATTGCTTACTATATATATATATATATATATATATATATATATATATATATATATATATGAGAAAAAATGACAATAAAGATAGGAAATATATCTTTAAAGTATAACCTTTCATAAGTTAATGCTCGATATACAAGATAGAGCAATAGTACAAGTAGATAAGTGATGAGAATAAAAATTGTGAAAATCACAAATTGTTTTATATAAGAGAATTATTTCATTATTCCTTCATTAAGCCATGACTTTTCAAAGATGAAATCTTATCGTCAAGGGAAATTAGACAGATAGGTTGATAAATTAAAAAAATGACCATGAAGTCAATATTTGAAAAGGTTTAAACATAAAAGTAAATAAAATGAAAACAAAAACGAGAATGTAGAGGATATAGGCAAAAATTCACCGTTGAGGATGCAAGAAAAGTTCGTAAAATAAGATTCGAAGGTTCTGGTGTATGGTAAAATCCGATCATGTTTTTGGATTGAGTTTTGGCTGCCAGAGTTTCATAAAAATCCGATTTTCATACGTGAAGATAACACAGACCCTATGAGGAAGAAATCCGTTAGCAGTTGTAGAAGGGAAAAAGGCACAGGAAATCCGTCCTGATCGAACATGCGACGGTATAGAAAAGATTAAGGGTCAAGCGGCGTAACGAAAGCCATTAATAGAAATACTTCCTGGGCTCTTGCGAAAATGTCGTTTTAGAGCTACTCACGTCCAGGGTAAGTTGCTGAATGATAAATTAAATCAAAAAGAGTCAACAGTGAATTAAAAAATAATGTAAGACGATGGTGTCAAGAATGATTTTTGAAACGAGGCAAGCAGGGGACGATGTAGGCTGCGGAGACAATAGATGGAAGCCTTAGCTGGCATGTCAATAGATAGAAGGTAGGGGAGATATAGTATAAATGGTAAGAAAATCATAGGAAGAAGCAACTCCAACGAAATGAATACTGTTCCAAGCAGAATACTCAAACACCGTTGGATGAACGCAATTTTAAGACGAATTAATTTGCTTGTTTTCCCCTTTTTCTGTTGTTTTTGAAGATAATTAAAACGACTTTGATACCCAATGGATAAATCCAACGAAATGAATACTGTTCCAAGCGGCACACGTAAACATCGTTGGATGCACACAGTTTTATGACGAATTAATTTGCTTAGTTTTCCCCTTTTTCTGTTGTTTATGTTTTTGAAGATAAATAAAACGACTTTGATACCCAATCGATAAATCCAACGAAATGAATACTGTTCCAAGCGGCACACATAAAAACCGTTGGATGAACGAAATTTTAAGACGAATGTATTTGCTTTGTTTTCCCCTTTTTTTGTTTTTGAAGATAAATAAAACGACTTGCATCATCAATCGATAACTCCATTACATTTACCGCCGATACAATAGACAAGGTATAATCGTCAACTTAAAATGTATCATCTCTACTCCATCGCTATTTCCATATGAGGTTCTCGGCTGGCCTCCAATCCCTTGTTCCCCCATTGTAATACATTCTCAGCAAGAACTCGTTTTACTACCACAACCGAAAATAATTTTCCTTTCCTCCTCCAGGTGCCTATCGTCAGGCGGAACTTCCACAAACAGAGCTTATTTGATTCAGATTACAACATGGTCATCTTTACATTTAATGTTGACAGATTAATGTCATGAACTGTCGCCAACAGCTATTCGAAGTTGATCCACTCTATCAATCATTCTCTTTCTTTGGATTCTTTCATAAGGTTCTTCATCTCTCAACTTAAAATCATTCCATCCCATTAACCCTTATCCTCGAGTGGCACTTGGCCTTGATAAATGGTGGACCATTTAGTAAAACAAAAACAACTATCAAATCGCATTTTATATCCAAATTTAATATTCACAGATCCAAAATATAGTAGTTTATCTTTTTCTGTATAAAGTTTTAATTTACAATACGACAACTTACATAGATTCATCAGTGTTGTTTCGTTGGATAATAGTCCAACAAGTAGTTCAATATCCAGAAAATTGTTCTATTTCTGAATTTATATTATTATGGTAAGTTATTTATGAATATGAAAAAGCAAAGGTCTCAATACTGAACTCTGACGAGCATCGGGGAGTGGAATTCACTGTGAATAAGAATAAATGATACCACGTTTCACCTTCATTGGTCTGTAAACAACTTTCTTAAAGTATTTAGTATTTTTGTGAAAAAATACTATATTTATTTTCACCAGTAAATGTAATGTACTTTTAGCAATACAAGGTTTTTTTCTTTTATGCTCATGTGTTTTGTTTTGTCTTAATCCTTGAAATCGAGGCAACCTTTCTGTCCCACTATATATAATATATTATTCTGTTTTTGTTGTTGATATAATCAAAAGCTGCTGTCACTTTAACGTCTTTTAATGTTAAAATAGGAGTACATTAGCGATCTGTACTGAGTCTGTTGCTTTTCATTTGTGTCTCAGAAGCGTTGTCTATGGAGTTTCAACAGGTTGGTCAGAAGAGATTTATGCTGATGATTTAGTGCTTGCCTATGAAACAGTAGAAGGTCTATTTGTTAAGGTAAATACTTGGAGGAATTTTATGGAAGGTAAAGACTTGAGAGTGAACATTACCAATACCAAAGTAATGATCGGTGATTGTAGTTTTTAAAAGCTCACAGAAAAAGAAAAGCCATCCACTCAGTTTGTGGAAAAGGGTGAGGAGCAACCCAATTTTTTGTAGTAGTGTATTGGATATAAAAGAAGTACAGTGGAATTACAGGTAAGTCACAGATAATAACCAGTTTGTGTGCAAGAAGTGTAAGACAATGGAGACGGATGAGAAGTAAGATGTGAAGAAAGTTTATTTGGATGTCGAGACTATTGAAGTTGTTCAGAAGTTTTGTTACCTTGGTGAAACCATTGAAGCACAGGAAGAAGCTGATGATAGTTCTGGTGTGATTGTAAGAATTAGGAGTGGCTGGAGTTCATGGAAATGTTGCTATTGCTAACAGCAGAGCGTTACCGTTGTTGACTAAGAGAATAATCTATCAGGCACATGTGTGTAGTGTGATGATTTATGGAAGATAAACCTGTCCAGTGACAGTTAAGGATATGTGTTACATGGAGAGAACTGATATGAGAATGATAATATAGGTATGTAATGTGAGTCTTAAAGACAGGCTTAGATCTTATGATTAAATCGTGAGAGTATATGGAGATGTGTGCAGAACAGGAGACTTCGTTAGTTTGGTCGCATTGAAAGAATTGATGAGGGTGCTTGGGTTAGTAGATGTATAGTAGTTTAAGTAGAACGATCAATTGGCAGTTCTTAAGACCCCTTAAGCTTAAACCTTAAATTTGAGACATTTTCCAGAAACAAATTCATGTAATGGATTTTGATCAAAATTGGAATAATGATTCTAGACATAAATTTTAGTCTCATTATATCTTCATTTTATCGTAAGGGGACATAAAGTGGTGCAAAATTGTTCTGTTCGGGATATAAATTTTACCCATTACGGTATATATATATATATATATATATATTAATATTATTGTTTTTTATAAGGAAAATATGTTTTCAATCAATTTCTAAATACATGTGCAATGAAAATTCATTCCAAAATTCAGAGCATATATATTATATTATATTATATTATATTAATTCAATTGCAAAGACCATATCAAAAGCAACCCAAATATATAATTTACATCAGTTACTTCAACTCTTTTTTATAACCGCACTTCAGCTGTCTAATTATTTAATTAATCTAGTTGTTTCTAACGTAGCAATAAAAATAGACGAGTCAGGCAAATGATTTTTTCACTATTTTCAAAACGATATATTCCAATCACTCTAGTTACTCGGCCAACGATATGCAAATAATAAAAAAAAGTCGTCCTAATTTAAAACAAAGAAAAATAATCTCTTCGAACTGCTTGAAAAAAGTACCCCGTCCCGTCAAATTCCTTCCTTAAATAAGGTGACTCTCCTCCCACTAAAGTCATTTGTAGGCTAAGCGCGCCAGGCTTGACCTGATATTTCCCACTGCAACCGACGAAAAGATAAGCACTTTTTATTTTATTTTTATTTTTATTTCCTTACTCTTTTGTCCACTCACATACTATTTTCTCTAAATTCTAATGTGTACTATCTGAATGTACTTAATTCTGTGTTTGATTATTTAATTATTGATATATACTGTCTTATTGCCTGTCTATTGATTTCCCACTGAAGAAATTCTTGAAATCCCACGCTGGCCTGAAGTTTTGGCTGTCTTTCTCTTATTTGTACTTACTTGCGAAAGGGAAACCTATCTTCAACTTTCTCTTCCCTCAGCAGTGTACAGTGAACTTATATATATATATATATATATATATATATATATATATATATATATATATATATGGAAGTCTTTTTTTATATGCGGGGGCTCGGAAATACCCGACTAGTACACTTTACCCCTCTTGGTGTGTTGGACCCGTAAGACGTTGTCAGGCCATCCATCTAAGAGAAGGAAATCTCTGACAATAAAACCTTGCTACCAACTACTTACACCGTGGCAGCAAACCGTTGGGGAGGGGGGCATCCTTAGTCTTGATCGACAACCTTCCTAGAGTTGGAATCTCGAACAAAATATCCGGTTTGCAAACCTACAATTGCTTAAGGAGTAGATAGGTTCTGCCTATCGCCGGCCCTTGCACTCCTTCTTTGTCTATTAGCCAGGCGCAGAGGTACCAGCGCTGGGATGCCTAAAAAACACTCAGTGCCTAGCCTTGTTTTCTTACTAGGACAATAAACGCCGTTTCTCTTTCTCTCTATTTGGGCAACTTGGGGAAAGATTTTTCGTCACTAAGTCTTACATGACCGGTCTGGGTCGCTCTTGTTCCGACAGGTTGAGGGTACAGGTTAAACAGCTTGTCTGGCTGCTGTTTACGACTGACAGGACAGGAGCCCAAATTCTTGGGTAACGCTAAAAACGGCTGCTCCATCATCAGTTGCATAATACCGTGGGTAGTTGTATGTACAATGTCGCGCATGGAAAGGTACCCTGCAGTTATCTCCGGTGGGCTTTCCCGAAGTCACAACCCTCATGGACCAGGTCGTGACTAATGGACTGGTTGTGTGAGCTTATTGGCACCAAACAAGCACCCACCTTGCCCAACCCACTCTATAACAAAACAAACATGTCATTGCAAAAAATAAAATAAAACAAACCAGAAACACCTTCGCCTCCGCCCTTGAGGCTCGCATTCACAAATATCCGGAGACTTAGAACCAACATCAACGACGTAGAAACCTTTCTCTTTACAAACTCCCCGGATATCCTAGCACAAAGTGAAACAAACATTCAATCCTCAATTTCCTCTCACCACTTTGACATGACTGGCTACCCCCCACTCTACCGTAAACACTCTGACAAACATATGCACGGGCTAGGAGATTATGTTCGGAACACCCTCCCCTGACTAGAGAACATAGGTTAGAATTGGATGACCAAGACTACATTGCTTTAGATTGACTTTACATCACAGCATTAGTTACTTATATTTATTATACTGTTCCCCTTCGACCCAGGACTGTACCCTGCTAAACTGTCTCTCTGAAAACATAGATAGAGAACTCTCAATTGACTCGAATGGCCAGATACATGTATTTGAGGATTTTAATGCACATCACCGTGACTGGCCTGAATTATCCAGCCTGACTGACGCAGCCGGCAACTCTACATATAATTTCTCCTTAGCTCACTCCCTCTCTCAGACTGTCAATTTCCTGACCCACATGCCCGATCGAGTAGACCAGCAGGCCTCACTTCTAGACCTGTTCTTGACCTCACTACCAGAGGCTTGTGTGGCGAAAGCTCATAATCCACTCGGGAATGCTGATCACATTGTGCTAATGATTTATATCACCTTAAAAACTCATCCAAAAGCTGATGAGCCATTGCTCAAAATAACGAAATACTACAAGCAGGCTGATTTTGAGTCAATCAGAGATCACATCAGCGTCACCCCATGGAGGGAAACCTTCTCACTCCCTGCTGACCAGTGTGCAAATACGTTAAATGAATGGGTCAAAGCAAGCATTGAAGCCTATGTCCCCATGCGAAAATTCTTTAGCTAGCCCCACTCTCCCAAATGGTTCACCTCGGAATGTGCAGCTGCCATTGCTGAGAGACAGCAAACATTCCGTAAATTCGTCCGCCATAAGTCAGCTGCAAATAGACAGAAATTCATAGAGTGAAGAAATAATTGTAAATCCAAGATGGCGGCCATCTTGAAAAATGGCCGCCATCAGGAAATGATGTGAGGCTGGATCTCTTTTCCCACAAGCAGAAGACTTACTATGCGATTCCATCAACCAAAGCTGCCTTGAGGGAACATGCTAAACATGCGGCCTACCAAGGTGGAGTCATATGGGGTCAGTAAATTGCCTCAAATCCAGAAATCAACATCATTGCTGACTGGGGTTGGATTCAAAGTGAAGAGGTGTGGAAAATACATTGGACAACCCTTCCATCAATAGTTGCATGCTGCTAGGAATAAACCAAATGCGGCTGCAAGAAAGACTGCCTCAAGAGATGCAAATGTTTCCGCGTCGGACTTTCTTGTTCCGTTCTGTGCAGCTGTGTTTGTGACCAGTAGTGTCGTAGTGAACAGAGTTCAATTGTCGAACATTTGACAGAAGATTGTGAATAATTTGTGTATAATTCTTTTAGCGTTAATGTCATGTTCATGTTCAACTAAGTCAGTCAGTTAGACTCTATAATCATTAAGTCTATTAATATCGTATGTGATATGTCGTTAATAAAATGTGTTTTGATGTTGTAATTTTTGGTTTATTTTATTAATAGTGGTGCTCAAATGCTTTCTAGAGTTTAATAAATTAATTCAGCATTCCTGAAAACATAATTTGACACCAAGATTACTACAATCGGTTGAATAGATATCAATTTATAAAGAATATCGTTATCGCGAGCTCCTGATGGCGACCATCTTGAAAAATTGCCGCCACCTTGGATTTTTAGGTGGCTAGTCGGACAGATATGTTTAGTATACCTTATGGAGTCATCATGCCAGTTTTGGTGTTTGTATAATCATTTGCACGATTATATTACATTTTTACATTTAGTCGCCCCACTATAAATGTAACCATCTATTTCTGTCTCATTTCACACCAGACTAAGGATTCAGACATTACCTTGTGTGCATTCGTTTTCTCCACGTGTCGAGAATAGGGCGTGGTGTCTTTTGGCTAAGAAAGACTGGATTATATTAAATATTCGTCCAGTACGAATAAATTTTCATGAGAAGACCTTCATGCCAGACCTTGTCAAATGCTTTGGATATATCAAGCGCTACCGCCCTAGCTTCACCTGTCTTATCCAGTGTATAGTATATGTGTTCAGAGAGGACCGTTAGAATATCCGCAGTAAAACAGGCTTGCCTAAATCCATAATGTTGGCCAGGAAGGCGTTTAGCATTTACGAGGTGGTGAACTATGATTAGATTGATTAATAATTCAAAGATGTTAGCGAACTTGATTAGCTTCTTAACATCCTTTTTTAATTTGAACACCATTAAAGGGGTCAGTGACACATTAACACCAACAGAGCCCCCTGCTCGGCGTCGGTGAGTCGCGTCTTTAATGGATTGACCACTTCCATACTCATAAAGACAATGCATGCTTTTCCATATTTAGTTGTGACATATCTGCAGTATTGGGCACAGATCTCATCAAATGTGTTACTTTTTTACCATGGGAGGCGTTGAAGTAGTGCTCTACCATCTAAGAGATACTGTGGATCTGAAGACTGGACCTGATTGTACAGGGGAAGTCAGTTCCCATATTGCATCTGCCAAAGCCGGGTTTTTTGCCTCTCGCGATAGTCCGAAAAGATCAAAAAGTGCAGTTGGGTAACCACAAAGTTCATATTGGAAATGTTCTTGCTGCTGCTGAGTTGAGGGCTCATTGGTAGATAGCAAACACAGTCTCTGGAATAGGAATTGTGGATCAGTCACAACTGCTTCATCTTTGCTGAGCGAAACTTTTGACCCAAGTGTAATTGCCTGATCCTTTCTTTTAAAAGTGTACTCGTGGACATTTTCTCCAACCATTGAAGCTATGATTGCCTCTCCTATAGAGTTTGCTCTGTCCACATTCACCTTTTTGTCTTCAGTTACTCCACTGGAAATGCTGTGAATGGACGGATCTTCCGTGAAAGGGTCATATATCTGGAGAAAAGCAAGGAGCTTCCATGTATCCCTCACATCTAGCTCTTTTTGTGCTGAAGTTGCTTCCTGGTGCTGGTCACTAGTGCCATAACGAATGCCTGCTAGTTCTTGCACCGTAAACTTGATTTCAGCACACGCTGACAGTGATAGCGTCCACACCAATCGTTGAATTTCGTCCATTCCTCTACCATGAGTAAGACCTCCAGACGTCTTCATGCTTCTCATTAGCACCTGCTCAGTAACCAGATCCGTCGACAAGCCAGCCCATTCTTAGACGGGTAATAATTCTGAACTTGTCTGGATAACTTTTAATGCCATTCTTGATAAGCTTGGCTGTCGTCTCTATGATTCTAATGGCCTCTGATTCTGAATTGTCTGTTGAGCGGCTCTGTGCATAGAATTCATGGAGAATACATTGTGCTGTACTTAAGAATGTAACAACATTATGTGTCTCATTAATTTCAGTCACAATGATTTTGTCTTTTAAATGTTCTAACAATCGAGATTTCATATATGAGAGACTGTATGGTTCAAAGTCCTCGAGAATTTCCTCCATTTTTTTTAACAAGATCGACAATGGTGAGTTGCTCCTCGTCATTTTGCTTCAAATATTTAGCAACATCCAGAAATGCCTGCTTTCTCTCTGAATCCTCTGGTTTACCAAGGTTTTGTTTCTTTGAAGAATCAGCAGGAGAGAATGCATTGGGAATGTTTTATTGGAATCAAAGTTTGCAAAACATGTTCTGTGATAACGTGCTTCTTCTGAAACAAGTTCAGCTACATAACCTATTCTACCTTTAACAGTGGATGCCCAGCCATCATCTTCTCGGACTTTCTCACAAACTTTTAACACTCAATAGTTTCTACATGGGAAACATCAACACCTCTTTTCTTTCTATCAGATTTTGCTCCAGAACCACAAAAAGACAATATTCCTTAAAGTTAAACACACACAAAGAGCGGCTTGCACGAGATAGCATTTCATCATGGGTGGACCTGTTTTTACGGTCAATTTTTATGTATTTGAGGTTGATCCAACGCTGTCTGCATTTCTTGTGAAGACGTTGACCAATCTGAATTATGATCTTCTCTCCACGTTGTTCAGAAACTCTGTTAATGGAATCAATGTACTTCTGGCTGACGATGAATGTTTCTTCATTACTGGACAGTTCATTGTTGCAAATAGCATACTTGTCAGCATCCATAATTATCGGTACTTCACTTTGGCCAACCTGAAATTAGAATATGACAAAATATTAAGCTCCTGCAGTAATACATCAAAAGAGACAAAAATAAAGCATAAGAAGTTATAATTATATTTAACTTTATGAAAACTGTTGGTTTTATCCAATTTCACATTGCTACATTTGGTATTTTTGAAATTGAGTTTAGAGAAGAAAGGCTAGAATCGGCAGCAATCTTTAAAGATGGCGCACGTTGACCCCTTTCCGCAAGGGTAATTTTCGTAAACTTTCTTTTATCTGAAAGAGAGGTTATTCATGCCCAATATCCGAATAAAAACCTTTGTTAGCAATTTGTTCGAGGTTCAACCAAAAAAATCAGCTAGACTGACTGGACTATTATGACGTAAAACATACGTTGCATCCTTAACAGTATTCAAAATGTGAGGATGGTTCGGTGTTTCACAGCGTATGTATCTCACTAATAACCATGGACGTTTTATATAAGGAAATATTTCGCATTTCTGGCGAAGATGCTGTTTATTCTGGGTTTTTCTTAAAATTTCCGGTGTATTTGGTACTAGAAAAAGAAAAGTATACTTATTAAAGATATAGGTAACGGGATCCGAAGTGAATACATTTATATACTTTAATAATAATAATAATAATAATAATAATAATAATAATAATATATATATATATATATATATATATATATATATATATATATATATATATATATCTGACGTAATGGGAAATGAAAAAGAAAAAAACCAAGAGATATTTTTTATATATTCATCAACGTTTCGTCTTTATTGTAAGACTTCTTCAGGATAATAATTATGAGAAAAATGTCATGCAAGTACATCGAAATATTGGGTTGACATGATGGGTTGATAAGGAAAAGTAGTAGCCGTGGCTACTAAGAGCGCTGGACGAGGGTCCGGGCTGCGAGAAGTCAGTCAGTGGCAAAGAATGAAATGAATATGGAAAGCTTTGCGTTGGTACATTAAGACAGCAGTGGAAAATGGGAGGGGTGAGAGTGTTAGTGAATTTGCCTTAGGGTGGGAGAGAGGAGAGGGGTGGCTGAGGTTTTTGTCGTGGTGAGGTGTGGCATTTCCAATATATATATATATATATATATATATATATATATATATATGTGTGTGTGTGTGTGTGTGTGTGTGTATGTATGTGTGTGTGTGTGTGTGTGTTGAACGATTTATAACATCATATTTAATGAAACACATTTGGTTCCAATTTCGGAATGAAAAGTTTCAGACGAACACGAATTTTACGCATGTTTCCTGAAGTTTAATGGTATTCATTGAGTCAACAATTAACTCAAGATATTATGTTTAGGAATTTCTAAATTTAAATCGTCAACGTCTTGCCTAGGACAATGCGAAAACGTTCTGTGTGCGTTTCTCCGCCGTCTTTTAAAAGATTCTCTTCTTTCTCCAGCTTTTTTGTTTACCTGAGCAAGAAGAATCGAAAACGTTCGTGAAACCTATGGGACATTTTTTAAGACAACAAAAGACAATTAGAATAAATTGAAATAATAAAAAGTATAATTAAACAGACGAATTCTATTATTTTAACAATGTTTGCATAAATGAGAAAATGCTGCATAAATACACACACACATACACACACACACACATACATATATATATATATATATATATATATATATATATATATATATATATATATATATATATATATCTTTTTCGGTCGCTTCTTATTTGATGTTTCGTTCTTTCATTCATCAAATAATAGGGTTTAAAGAAAAGAAGAAAATGACCCAGCGTAGAGAAGTACTTCGGCTAGTTTAATATGCATTTTCTTTTCTTCTAAAAAAGATGTCATCTTATTTTGAGCTGAAAGATGCTGTATTACCACCAACCATTAATCATGACATGGTCAAACACATATTCCATTTATTGGATTGCCCAGAATTTGACGATCAAGCGATCATACGAAAGATTGCAGCCCTGGATTTTACCGATAGAATTTTTGCAGCTGACCGAAATGGTGAAGCCAGAAAAATTTTCCTGGAAAAGAAAATTTATCAAAAATTAAATGGCCTTCTGAACAAGTCAATCAATAAAAAGGATCCACTTTCTCTTATGTTGTCAACAGCTTCTCTCAGCCTTGTCTATCGCCTGTTGTCGACTCCTTTAGATTGTAAGGAAACTACCATGCCTCTCCATTTCCTTGAGTATTTCTTGGCCGTCATCTATGAAAACAAATTCGATCCGTCTGTTAAGCTTGCTGTCAGCTGTCTCTGCCTTCAGAAATGGGAGGAATTTCAAACAAGGAATTATTTCATCAGCTCGTCTGGTTTTAAGACTTTGCTGGGAGCCGCAAAATGCTCTACACGTGATGTGATGATTGACATCATCAAGATCTTTGGCAATTTTATTATAAATGCTGGCTATAATACCAAAAGGTATATAATTTAAGTTGGCATTATGAAGTACATTATAGGTAAGATATAATTTGTAAAATATACCATGTGTATATAATTTGGATCACTGTACCAAACTCAGTGTTTAATATATATATATATATATATATATATATATATATATATATATATATATATATATATTTCGATCTTTGAAAAGCCTTGGCTTAAGGAAAGAATAATAAACACTAGTTTATTACTGAATACACCTCGCATTGAACAATTGAAATTTGAAATAAATTTGGACAATCGTCGCATATTTATCACTCTTTTTTCTTCTCTCTCTCTCTCTCTCTCTCTCTCTCTCTATATATATATATATATATATATATATATATATATTTGTTTTTTTTACATGGTTATACGTTTCATCCTTTCGGGAATCGTCAGTGTAGAGATGATTATTCGTACCGGTTACAAGACTCAAAACCCCGGAACGTGAGTCATATTTTTAACTGAAACTCCGACGCTCTAGGAAGGAACATGCATTAAAGCTACGATGACGGTTGTGTTTATACTACTCATTAGATTTTGGGGCGACAAATAATTATAAATATTTATTTTATCTACATACTATACGTTTCATTCTTTCGGGAATCGTCAGTGTAGCCATGATTATTCATACCGGTCGCAGGACTCGAAGCTCCGGAACACGAGTAATATTGTTAACTCAAACTCCGACGCTTTAGCCCACACGGCCACTATAAACAACCTGATAAATCAGCGAGAGATTAAAGCCAGCCGTCGTCAAGAGTGTTCAACTGCTGAAGGAACACACACACACACATGTATATATATATATATATATATATATATATATATATATATATATATATATATATATATATATATATATATATATATATACCCGAAGCACAGAGGATGCAAAATATAATAATAAAAATAAAAATCAAGACAGATTTTTGTTCATTTTAGATTTCATGTATTTGTATTTTCGTATTGCAGTCATTTCGCTAAAACATATCCGTGTTAAGCAGAGATATATTATGAGTAGTAGTAGTACCTGTCAGAATAGAAAAAGAACGACGATGTTATTTTTTTTTAATATATACTAGTCTCTTGTTTTTGAAAATGGGAAACGCCGTGCAGCGTGGAAATGTTAAAAATTGGTGTTTTCATATTCTTTTAAAGCATATTCTTTAAAGCATCTTTAAAAAAATACATGCTGGTCGGTGATGATGACACACTTAAAACATTTTCCCCCACCACCCCGAGAGCTACGACCTTGGAAAAAAGTTAATGTTTACTGGCCAATTTTATGTTTTATTTTGTTTGATTTCTTTGGGAAAATTAAATATTTAGTTGATTTTACAACCCCTTAGTGAAGTACTAACATGGAAACGCTTGTAATTTGCGTAGGCTTATTCGTTTATATAATTTATTCATGAAGCTCTACCTTGTATTAAGCACTTTTGAAAAATATTAGTTTTAAGTCTATTTTACCAATATATTTGAACTTAATATATATATATATATATATATATATATATATATATATATATATATATATATATATATATATATATATATATATAGTTTCAATTTTGTATAATTAGGCAACATTCCTTCTTTTATACATATCTGGTTGAACAGGAGTGTCAACTATAAAGTAGATGGACAAATCATTACAACTATTATACATAAATATATATCCCCTGTAGATAACGACTTTAAAATTAGATTTATTATTTACTACAAAAGGTTTAAAACTAGCAATTTACTAATAAAAAATAATCCTACCGACAATGGCTTCCTAAAAACTAGTAATGCCATATCCGTGTTCAAATGTCCTATCGGAGAATGTGTCTCTGCCAACAACACGTATATTGGCATGACTAGAACCAGTATTTCACGTCGACTAACTTGCCACCTGCTCTCCCCTCAAAGCTCCATTTACAAACACCTTACAGCACATAACATCTCCAAAGATAATGGAAGCATTGTTCATTCAATTAAAAAAGCCCGACATCAACCATGCTCGTTATGAGGGGTGCGAAGGCGTGTTGAAATGCTGTTGAATGTTTTTAATGTTTTTAATCACATGGAAACGTCTTCTTTATAAATTCACTAATTTTATTTTGCATTGATCAATCATCCGCCTGAAGACGACCAATGATGTGGTCGAAAACGTTTGCGTCAAATATGGAGATTTCCTACACTCCATGGTTGATAGTACAAGATCTATCGTTCGACGAATAGAAAGATTGGATCACAAAAGGAATAAACAGAAGTTGGCACTCCTGTTCAACCAGATATATATATATATATATATATATATTACAGGATACGTACACATGTACATTAACAATATATTTGTTTAAGGTACATTCCCCAAATAAAATATTGCTTTTTTAAGGCTGAAAAGAAAGTATTCATATAATAATTAAGCTAATTTTATGTTATCTTTGCAAAATCTTAATTTAATTCGCACTTGATATATTGTTTCCGCTATTAAACATAGTACGTGGGAAGGGGAGATATATCTAAAATCATAATGAATTGGCGCCGCTAAAATCAATAAAGGCTACGTAATTCATAAGTAAAAAAGGTAATGCATGTCGTGTAATGAATTAAAGTACATTTAAGTGAGTTTCTATAACTGAAGAAGACGCCGTCTGTTAAAAAAAGGTCCTCTTACTGTGCTCACCGCGACAAAAATATAACGTAGAAAATAAGACAGAAGCGCACGCGTAGTCTCCATAAACAACTAAAATGAACACTATCTGTAAGAGCTACAGTATTTATTCACGCATCCCACTGTTGTCGTTCTAGTTTAGAATACTGAGCGTAAATTAAATCCCGACAGAATTGAAATATCGAATTATGAATAACGACATCACCTGCATTTGCCCAGCGATTTAATGGCGATGAGATCATTACAATCATTTGCAGTTTCCTCATGAGTAATAAGAAAAAAAAATCAACAAAAAGAAAAAAATGGAAACATGGATGAAATGCAATAAAAAATTTGATCCATGTTTCCATTTCTTTTCGTTTCCTTCTTTTCTTTTTCTTTATCCTCCTTCCCATTTTAACGTTTTTGTCGCACGCGCTGCATAACTTTTCCGAATAGTTACGCACGTTCCCAAAATATTCCGGTGTGCGTCTCCTTCTTTTTCCTATGTTTTGCCGTTATTAAAGAAATTTAAAATCTTCATTTTTTATGAAAACGTTCGTTGATCCGAACAAAACCGGTAAATCTCGTTTTTGCTTTTTTGTTCCTGTGTTTAATTTGTTTTTCCTTTTGTCTTTTTCTTACATCTTGTCTCCACGGCATTTAATTTTATGATGTATCGTGTATTTTATTCCTCATATATATATATATATATATATATATATATATATATATATATATGTGTGTTTTTGTCTTTTAAGGGAAGTGGGGTCTGATCAACTCTGCTGGGAAGCCATGAAATTAAATACTGTCTTGTTTTTAAATTCCCGAAACCGTTTTTCATGATAAACAACTGGTGATCCCTTAAATAATGTTAGAAGCAAACTAATATAATAACTGTAAAAGTTAAATTGACTTACATGAGTGATTTTCCACTGAACGACTTGGGACTTAAGTTTTTTTTTTTTTTTTTAAATATAGTTTTAATGATTGAGAAACTTCCAAGACTATATATATATATATATATATATATATATATATATATATATATATATATATATATATATATATATATATATATATGCGAACATAATAGAATTCTTCAGCTTGATTACACCTTTTTAATTTATTCAGTTTTCCTATGAATCTCTTTTGTGTCAAAATAATTAAAAAAATGAATGTTCCAATAGTATTACTAGTACTTTCGATTCTTCGTTGAATCATCTTTAAGTGACAAAAAGGAAATATACATATATAATAAATTAAAGTTTGATAAACCAAGCCAAATTGATCTCCTCAACAAGAAAAAATATTTTTCAATGAATTAAAAAACATTTTTTTAAAGTCCAAATTAACAACCAATTCCTTAATTACCTGGTAAACGAACAAATAAAATTAACCATTAGAAATCTAGATAAAACTAAGAAACCGCTAAACAATTCAGACCATATTCACATATTCTACCGTAACCAGTTGCATTATAACTTTAAACTAGACGAAAAAGTCATTGAAAACATAATAAACAGGCATATATCTTCTGTTAATACCAATAAACGAATTAGATTCATTATTTACTATAAAAAATATCACAACCTCTAACCTAACAATAACACCTCTTAGTAAAAAAAACAAAAAAAAACTAGTAGAACAAACTAATGTAATTCATCAGTTTCCGTGCCCCTTAGGAGAATGTATCTCCTCCAATAATAAAACTGACTGTTACCTCGGCCACATTTCTACTACTCATTCCCGAAGACTCACCTTACATATTTCAGACTCAAGTTCAATCTGGCAGCATTTAAAGCAACACAACTCCCTGTTAGTCAATAACACGAAAATTCTACACCACGACTCTAATGTGAAAAGACTGAACATTTCAAAAGCCTTGTGTTGCATACCTCCCGGAATGGGCCGTGGCAGTTCTCGCTCCGTATACGGGCCCCGGAATGGGCCGTGGCAGTTCTCTTTTTTAATACCCGTCCCGAATGGACCGTGGCAGTTCTCTCTTAAACAACTGGTCATTTTTAACACCAAAAAGTATGTTTCATACCTTTTAATTTCTCGTGCCTTCTCTCTTTCCTCGTCGCGTAGAGGGGTATGTCTCGATGTCGTCTGCTGTGTCTGCAACAAAAACCTTCATACCACTTTTCACGAGACAAACAATCTTTTAGTGTTCAATTTGTTTATTTCATGCGTTAGATTTCCGTCGGCCACCGGAGATATTCACTAACGTCGAGGGAGAGACCAAATTACTACTTTATCGTAGTTAATTCCTATCTAAGTCCTTGGCCATTCGAGGAGGGGGGGAGAAGAAATCCCATGCCTGTATTCTCTTAGGGAATTTAATTCCCCTTTTTAATTTGAAGACTACATAGAGAAGTCGACTGGCAAAATTCAGCTTCCCACACAAAAGCCCGTGACATCACAGAGCCCCTATCGCAGGTACACATCGACCCTTGATCTGAGGTCTCGTCAACGTGGTGATTCTGTCAGCGTCTGTGAGCTCCAACCGTGAGAACAGCCCTATTCTGCACTCGACTGTACGGGTCAACCCGCACTAAATCACGCAAGCCAAACCAAACGATCTCCAACACATACGCCCACTTCAAGATGCGTTCGGTCCCACAGGGCCATTATCCAACACTTGTACATAAATACCAAACATCCAATAATAAACAAAATTAATTATGAATCCAGTAGAAATATGTTAAAGTGCCTAGGCTAAATAAAAAAATAAAAACTCTATCGTAAATTGTAAATTTTAAATATTGTAATTTAATAAAAAATATTGTAAATTTTAATCAACGACGCGCCTAACACGTGATCACATTCCAAATACGGAATCTAATCACACATACGTTTTAAGACTTTATAAATTTACCGCACAGTTCGAACTTAGCAGTCATGAATATGCAAGTCCGACCCTCCGTCTGGAGACAATTGAGGGAAGTCAATCGAATGTACTCGCGAACAAAAATGGAACAAAACAGCTACGGAGCCTACATCCAACATCCAACACACGCACACACACACACACACACACACACACACACATATATATATATATATATATATATATATATATATATATATATGTGTGTGGAATGAAGAGTTATCGGTAGTTTCATTTTTATTTTGTTTTCGCACTAATGTGCACATCGACTTTGAAATTTATAAATATGTAGTGGGAAATGCATTTCTCAAAAGTAATAAGAAAACCTAATCCATAATATATTTACTTTATTTCTCATCTTCATTCAACAATTAATAGAAATAGTTTAGTTAAAAAGAAATGTTTATGTATCTCGACGGAGAAAGTATATGCTAAAAGTTCAAAAGTCAAGACGAGGAAGATGTTATTATAAGTCTGGACAAGAGAAATGTTAAAATCTAAAAGTTTATTCCTATGTAAAATTTACTGTTGAAGACAATGGAAGTGTTTCTGAATCTATAAGTGCACCCTTAACGGGGCTATGAGGGCATAATCCCTTTTAAACTTCAACTATATAAACGAAAAATACGTCCTATAAAGTTAAGGGCGACTAATAATGCAATTTTCTGCATCTTAATCACTTAGGAAGTGAGACAATCGAAGTAGTAGTGAGCAAAACAACAACGAACGCTGCAATCACCAATACAAATAATTATATATATATATATATATATATATATATATATATATATATATCTATAATAAAGGAGAACACTTCTGTCTGTGTACATGTCTGTCCATATAAACGAAGACATCCTACGAAGTGTAACTTAAATATAAGGGTATTCCATGAAAAATGCCAGTATACTGAAATCATATGCCCTTAATAGGGTTGAGATGAAAATTCATATACATTAAATGTACAGGAGCAAGGAAATTCCCAAATTTTTACACTTTTATTGTCATTAAGGGTATGACTACATATCAACCAAACCATTTCATTATCACATCACTACAGTATAAATCTCTATGCATGAGTGGACGAAGTGTGTGAGGTGCGCTGAAGAAAAAATCCTACCAGTAAAATACATAGACTGTTGTGCTCGCATACCCTTAATGACAATAAAAGTGTAAAAAATTGGGAATTTCCTTGCTTTTGTACATTTAGTGTATATGAATTTTCATTTTAACCCTATTAAGGGCATATGATTTCAGTATACTGGTATTTATCATGGAATGTCACTACTTTTGTAAAGGCTATGCCTCAATACAATGGTCATTTTAAAGGTTTTTTTGGAATTTTCTGGAAAACTAAGGTATATGGTAAACTAAAATGCCATCAACTAGACCCTAGAACCTCTATATCTGCCAAAAATCAGCTGAATCCATCAAATAGTTGATGAGATACAGGGTGGCACATACGTACGCACGTACACACGGATAACACAAAATCATGCCTGACCTTTCTGGATCTCTGGGTTGCCTTGACTAATGATGCTGAAATTCTACACACTTATAGAACCTATCAAAAAAAAAATTGTGCAAATTTTTAACTAATTGGGTTTATTGGTTTTTGAGTTATGATTGATCAAAGAAATGAGATTTCTAGCATAGGCCGTTTTTGAAGTCTATTAAGGGATAGAGCGCTCTTGCGCCTCCCTTGATTCACATGTACAATTTGAATTTGAACATAATGGTAGTAGTACTGCGTCTATAGCTACCCCTAGAAAGTTTAAATTACTCTTTTCTAACATGTTACACAATTAAATTAATCTATTTATAAGCGTTGGGTTCAGAGTATTAACATATCTCTAAATAGATCATTGGGTAACATATCTACCTGACAGAATTAAGGTTGGTGTTAGAGTAAACTCTCCTCATAGTATGTTCCATATGATTCTATCCCACACTCTAACCTTTGCAACGACAGGTGATACTGCTAATCTAAATGGGAAAGTTCTTTTGCATTTATCACATCTATATTAACATCAAAACCGGGTACCGTTATTTAAATCAATAATACAACATTTTATTTACTTCCCCAGGTGGTTAGGCAGCACAAGACCAGTTTTATCTTACTCCCACAAGGTAAGATGTGACCCAAGGTCGGGTCGGGAAAGTGAGAGTTGAAAAGCCAGCGCCCGAGAAGGTTAGTACTTTGGCCATTAAAAATTGCTTGGGCAGCCACGTCGGTATTCCCCGGTAGGTGCGCCTCAGGCAGTAAGCAATAAACTTACTCCTCCCCAAAGAGGAGAGGCAAAGCCTGGACCTCCTAGAACTGCACAGAACAGACCCATAGACCGGCGTAAATCAAGCCCCGAAGGCCAAGACAATACCAGTTTATGGGGTGTAGTATCCATCGGAACAAAGGCCGATCAATACAATATGTAAATATTCTATATAGTAGAGACGAACGATCTAAGGACATATATTAAATAGGCTAATTTGCATATCTATTTTTAAATACTTCATAATTAATTAATATTTGATGTAATTTATTTCTAATTTGATTGAACTATTTTATCTACCTATGTCCGATAGTTTCGTTGATATTAACAGTAATTAATTAAAATAAAAAATGGATAAACTTAAGAAAAACTATTAACATCTTGCGAGAGTTCTTACTGACCGCAAAAACAAGAAAGAGGGTGGCTAGCTCGTAAGCGAGCTACTAATTGGCTGTCTATCTGCGTCCCCCACTCCCCACGTCTTCTCTTCCGTTAACGGCGCCGTATTATTTTTCAATTCACGTCCGATGTCGCTGTAATGCTGAGAACAGATACTACACTTTGATCTTAGGTAAAAAAGCCAAGGAGCTATCAAAATAATGTGTGCATTTTTAAATGAATAAAAAATAAACTGATTTAATCTATCATTGTATTCGGTTCTGTTATCATAAGACCACCCTCCCATGAATTACCTCCTCTTTTGTAAGAGGTTGGGGTAATCTTCCCGGGTATTACACCCTCCTTTAAGGGAGGGTTAATGTAGCATCTGTTTTGTTGTCATGAGACCATCTTCCTAGGTATTACCTTCTCCTTTGTGGGAGGATTAGTATCTTTTATGTTCTTTCCTTCTCTTTTTATGGGGAAGATCCTCCCCGTGTTCTGTTGTAATGATACTATCCAGGTATTACCTCCTCCTTTGAGTGTCAGTGTATGTAGTTCATTCATCATGACATCCTCGCAGCCTAGAAAAATTATGCGACCGGAGGGAGCATATTTTTGCTAGTATCTTAATAAAATCATTAATAACTTGTGAAATAGATGTAAAAAAGGGAACAGATATCACATATTTGTTTCTAAAAATTCAATACATTTTATATGGTAGTGTTGCACTGTGGACACATTTTATTTAAAATATTTCTACATTAAAATGATACAAAATGGCCTCCTAGTTTATGTTCGGGTTTAACAGACTTCCGGTATTAAGAGACTTCCGGTATCAACGGACTTCCGGTATTAATAAACACTACTTTCTCTCGCTTTCTCAATTCATTAAATCTTTAAATATAATTTTCAATCTGGCTGTTTGTTGTTCTCTCATTAAACAACATTTAGCTTTATGCATATCTTCTTTTATTTTAGAACATTACCTTGTAGCAGTCACCAATAGGGACTACTTTTGAATGCGTAATCACTGTCCCTGTCCAATCAAATCACAGGGCGCAGTAATATCGTTAGTTCCCTAAGGGTATGTTCCCTTAGGGTTCGAGGAAAAAGATGAGACGACCTCCTGGCACCAGCTTGGACACATCGCAGAATGCACCAGCGAGGAACGAGGAAACGCCATCTCTCCTGCCGCCGTCGCCACTTGACGACTACTATCATCTTCACATGAAGAAAATCACGGGCAGCCCTAAGAACTCTTATATTCTTCCTCTTCCTCAGACGGACACCGTCCCACTCTCTTCTACCTATACCAAACGGTATAGGTAACCTTGAGTTAATAAAAACCCTTTTTGTTATAGTTACAGAAATACTTTTCGTTGTTCCCTTTCTTTACGAGAAAATAAAAGAGTAACCCCTTTCATCCTCCTCATCATCACCTTACAACCTGACTCTTGGCTACGTTTAATTTACGGATAATTTACAAATAAATGAAAACGCTAGTGTCACTATATAAATGTATTCACTCTCATAAACTAATTACAAGCTATAAAATAAGTTTTTTTTCTCGTACAAAATATATAAGGAAACTAGCTGGAATAAATGTCTGAATACAGGTTCATAACAAGGAGTCCCACTTGAAAGCCTTAACAAAAGCAAGAGATCTGACCCATAAATATTTGGAAACGATCAGTTATGAGTAAAATAGCAGCTTGTGCCAAATTTATCGTATACAATAATTGTTTACAATAAGTATTGGATTTCGGTATGAAACAACTAAAATTT
Source organism: Sepiola atlantica (assembly GCA_963556195.1). Classification (NCBI taxonomy): domain Eukaryota; kingdom Metazoa; phylum Mollusca; class Cephalopoda; order Sepiida; family Sepiolidae; genus Sepiola; species Sepiola atlantica. The sequence continues at coordinate 149,381,601 of OY744518.1, read as the reverse complement.
GGTTTATTTGCCATAAAGCAGACAAAAATAAATATAAAAAAAACTTTGATTAGAATTACATGAACTTTGTCATAAAGAGCTATTGGGATCTAGTGTAATAATAAAATAAATGGATATAAATCGTACTTGAGGGTTACCCGAAGGCTCTGTTTTCATTGGCTACTAAGCGCCGATGTAGGGGAGGACGATAATTATTTCCCAGGATCGCTCCACTTACGTTATAATGCAACACGTTTAGGAAGGAGGCATCATCAAGTAGCATTTTTTTGTCTTTGCTATGGCTCAGCCGAGAATTGAACCTCGGTCTCTCGTCCGATTAACCAACACTTTAACCATTGTGCCAAACTAATTATGATGTCTTAATAAGTTCCTAACCACCTAATGGCGGAAACTATACTAAACGCCACCTTTTGGTTGTTATTACTGTATGCTATTGATTAGATGTTTACTGTTTACACGCGTTTCATATCTCTTGCCAATGGGATTTTTTTAATGTTGTTCTCGTCGTCGTCTGTTAATTCAAATGATCAATTATCTAGTGATGTATGTAGAATAGTTGACAGTTCTACTCGTTCTAAATTCTAATACCTTTAAAATCGTTCAATTTATTTTTCATTTCTGTTTAGTCGCTTTAAGCCTTCATCTGTTCATTTTCTTCTCTTCAACAGCGTTTTATTCGGTCGCTCTAGTGATGTGCGGTCATTCACAAAACAAGAACGGATATTCTTAAAGTACAGCCATTTTAGCGATGAAAGTGCTATTTTATGGATCGACAGGTCGATCGAAGGACGGATATAACCTTTTATAAACATGTGTAGACGCCTCTAAAAATTCTATTTGAAATGTAAACACGACCGACGGACAGAGCCTCCTATAGAGATGCTTGGACGCATCTAAAATAAGATGCGTCCATTCAACCTGCACGTCAAGTCTTGAATATGCCATTTCAAACATACGTGACAGACCAACACACATCTTTTTTAAATGAAAGAATAAAGGTCTCTCACACTTTCTACGTTCTACATTTACCATGTATATGACCCTCTTCCTCACTTCTTCAAATTCTCTCTCTCCCTACACCCCTCTCTCTATATATATATCTCTCCTTTTTTTTTTTTAATTCTCTTCTATCAATATATATATACAGTGTCTTCTTTATATCCTATTTTTCGCTCTCTAATCGGATGCCTGCAGATAATCGCTTCCGTTCTCGGATTCGCTCCACCCCTCACCCCCCACAGAACATTACCGTTACGCCAGTTTACGCCCAAAGCCTGCCTCTCTTCTACCCTTGCCGTTCTCCACAGCAAAATTAGAATATGCCTTTTCCGGATTGTACAGGACAGACGCAGACCCTCCACCTGTCAGCCATAACCAAATTCAACACACTGGTCATTATCGCCGGATCATAACGTGGGAAATACGCTTCAATCGACATTTCGCGAAATACTGCCGGTGCGCACAATATATTCCGATTACCGGAACTAGTCTCGCTGCCATGTTGCTTTTGATTTGCCATCGTCCCAATTCTCTATCCACGAATATTCACTTCGCCCTTGGACAACGAAAATGCGCAAGAAGAAATAACGGACCTTCCTAACCAAAATTCGGTTGCAAAATATAATAAAAATAATACAGATAATAATGCTAATATAATATCCGGATGAATATTGAATTATGTGTCCATCATAGTTTAAATGCAAGTTCAGATGTATCCCCCCCACGTCATTAATACGCACACCCATTAAAAAATATTTTTAATGAGTATGTGTATTAATAGAGTAGGGTAAATATATATATATATATATATATATATATATATATATACATTACCAGAATACCCGTCCAAGAAGGGTAAAATTAACACCTCGAACAGAACAGTTTTGCACCACTTTTATCTCCTCTTACGAAGATTAAAATCAAGATGTAATGGTACAAAAACCTTTAAAAATAAATAAAAAACTGTAATGTGGCGAACATTAATTAATTATTATTATTATTAATTATTATTATTCGATTTTCATGAAATTTTAACAATAGATATTATTGCTAAAATTTCATAAAAATCGAAGGGGAGGTATCTGAATTTTAAAGAAACGCTTCCACTCCTACCCCTCTCTGCTCACTTTACATAAAAATAAATTAAACTAAATATAGCCAACATTACGCCTACCAGCTGTGTTCCAAAATTCATAATGATATATTAATTAGCTTAGGAGTTAATCCTATAATATAAATATATAAACATATACACATATATATTTTTTTTGATAACACAAAAGGCATGTTAAAATATTCCTTGGTTTGGGGATTGGATTATGTTTTTAGGAATTCAATTTTAATTGTTGTAATCAGTCGTTATTGGCAATATGTTCATCAAGTCATCCATCTAAGTTTCTGTCTATTACACTAACCCACTCTCACTCTATGTTGTTTGATCCTCTGCTCGTATTTTATACAGTGTCTAACACATGCAGGCATGCACACACAGATACGTTCTCTCTCTCTCTCTCTCTTTCTCTCCCTTTCCCCCTTTCTCTCTCTGTAAGTTTATTAATAGGAGCTAATATTCCGGATATCTGAAGGTGTTATTGTGAACGTAGAGCGTAGACCCCCCCCCCCAAGACCTTTCCAAAATTTATCAACTTTTTGCATACACCATGAGACCCCTCCCAAGATATATTGTACACGCCACAACCGCAACACGTCCCCCAATATAACCTACACTCACATCCCCTTTTAACCTTGTCTATCACAAATATAACATAAATCATTAGATACCTCATCATATTTTAAAATATCTAACATGATAAATACATGAATCTCACTAATTAAACGCCTAGAAATATAACTATCAACCCCCATTAAATAAAAGGACTTATATATGACTAAGACTTAACCCTCTCCGTCTCACGCAGACCCTATAATAGAATTATATGAAAATTATTGGATGAAGCCAACAGAATTAACTAAATACAAACACCCAACACGAATGCATATTGCAATTATAGTTAATACATCAGATATCCTTTAGATAAACCCTTTCACTGATAAAGATATATCCAGCCACCAAATAGCAATTAATCCACTAAAATATACGTCCCGATAAATGTACTTTTAAAAAATACAAAACTATAAATAAACAAATAAAAATGAATAAAATAAAACACCTATAAAATGAAATAGAACACTTAAAAAGATGCCAAAGTATAAATAATTAAACAATAAAAATAAATAAAATAAAAAACTTAATAAATCCTACCCAGAACCTAATTAATAAGCTACACCACACAGTTACCCCTAAAAATAAACACACATTTAAAGCGGAAAAACCGGCATCACCCATCATCAATAATTAAATTATTTTTGATAAAACTTAATTACTATTAAGACCCATATATTAATACATAACACTGACCCCGGTGATTTATTCAAAAGGGACGCTTCAGCAATGTTGGTACATTTTTTAACGGTGAATTAAAACGCCATTCCCCTTTGTTTTGAATTCAAGACGCTGAAGATTCCTTATGGACTATAAACGATTTTTTAAAATACAACTTTTTAAGATACAACTCTTTTAAAAAATACAAACCTATAAATGAATAAACAAATAATGAATAAATAAAATAAAACACTTAATGAAATAAAATAAAACATCTTTTAAAAAATAGAAAACTATAAATAAATAAACAAATAAAAAATAAATAAAATAAAACACTTAATAAATCCGACCCAAGAAATTAAAAAAAACCCTGATCCAGGTGCTTTATTCAAAAGGTACGCTTCAACAATGCACCGTTTAACGGTGAATCCAAACGCCATTTCTCCCTGTTGTTTTCGTTTCGAGACGCTGAAGATTCCCTATGGGCTATAGACGATTTAAAAAAAATGTAAAAGTCGGTCCATCTGACTCTGAAATATGTAACGTATAGTTTTAAAAATAAATTATTTCTATTTAGATCTCACATTTTTGCGATCGAGTACTTTATTGATTTATTTTCAACATAACCTGAAAAACTATATATATATATATATATATATATATATATATATATATATATATATATATATATATATATATATATATATATATAAAATATGAAACTAAAAGTATACTTCTAGAGGATATAACCTATAGTGAAATAGTTTAAGCTCAATATACGAAATAGAGCAATTATAAAGATAAATGAAAGAAGAGAGATAAATATGTACGAATGACAAATCTATTTCAACTTCGATTGTTCAATGCAAGGTGTACTCGGTAAAAACATGTTTACTTTTCTTTCCTTAAGCCAAGGCTTTTCAAAGATTAAAATCTTATCATCAGAGGGAATTACATAGATAGATAATCTCCTTTCATCGGACACTTTATCTACGGACATCCACCTACTGGACAGACTCCATATTTTACCTGCACACTCTTACTCTCCATTACTTTATATTTTTTTGAATGTTGGCCTTTCCACTGCCAACTTACCTATCCATGTAATTCCTCTGATGACAAGATTTTAATCTTTGAAAAGCTTTGGCTTAAGGAAAGAAAAATAAACATGTTTTTTACCGAGTACACTTTGCATTGAACAATCGAAGTTGAAATAGATTTGTCATTCGTACATATTTATCTCTCTTCTTTCATCTATCTTTATATATATATATATATATATATATATATATATATATATATATATATATATATATATATATATATTTCGAAAGGTCGCACATTGAAGCGTTGATGAAATCACAATAATAAAGAGAATTAAAAAAAAAAATATGTTGAAGCCTTAACAACGCAGAAATTTGTTTTTTTTTTAATAAATTATTTATTTATCTTAAAAATTTTTTTTGTTTGTTTGTTTAAACTTGAGTACTTTCGGTACTAGATACCTTCTTCGGAAGTATAGTCATTTTCTTTTTCTCTTCTTTTTTTCTCCCTGACTGAGACATTTTCCCAGTCAAGTTGAAATTCGTCTGGTGTTGTTGACGGCGAAAGTTGAAATGTCTATTTTGTGCAGCACGCGGGCACGTGAATAACGTATTTCGAGAGGTCGCACATTTATTTCGGCCTTCTTTTGATATCTCAAATATATTTATTTTGGCCTTCTTTTGATATCTCAAATATAATCATTTCGGCCTTCTTTTGATATCTCAAATATAATTATTTCGGCCTTCTTTTGATATCTCAAATGTAATTATTTTGGCCTTCTTTTGATATCTCAAATGTAATTATTTCGGCCTTCTTTTGATATCTCAAATATAATTATTTCGGCCTTCTTTTGATATCTCAAATGTTATTATTTCGGCCTTCTTTTAATATCTCAAATGTAATTATTTCGGCCTTCTTTTGATATCTCAAATGTAATTATTTCGGCCTTCTTTTGATATCTCAAATATAATTATTTCGGCCTTCTTTTGATATCTCAAATATAATTATTTCGGCCTTCTTTTGATGTCTCAAATATAGGTTAGTATTATGACTTTTGTTTGTTTCGTGTTCATATTTAACGGAACGCCTAAAAAAAGCGGAAATAACGTTTAAAAATATTATCTCCAGAACAGAAACAAACACAAAAGGAAAAGTATATACAAAAACCAAAAATATATATAATAACAAAAATAAAAATAAAGAAATATATAAAGATAAATAAAAAACAAAGTAATAAAATAAATGACAATGTAATAATTAAATTCATGAAACATTTTTAAAAGAAAATAAAAAAATTAGCACATAAAAAATTTTTTTTTTCACGTCGTACCGTTATTCGAACTTTAGATTTTACAAGCACATTTTATCAGACAAAATACCGACGGAGCACAGGGATTCCTTATATATATATATATATATATATATATATATATATATATATATATATATATATATATATATATATATATATATATTATTTCAGTTTGGTAACGGGAAGCCGATAGATAATTTCGAGACAAGCAAAGATACATACTATTTCCTGTAACCTCCATATCGTGCCGATTTCATATTGTCGCCGACCACACGTCGTCGATTCCGTCATCCTATATGGTAACGGTCAACGCACCCAACGACCTTGGCTCTAAGTACATCCAATCTTTTCGCCAGAATTGGCTGTCAGATCATACACTAACACAAATCCACATGCACTCAGTCACATGACCGACAGCTATATAAATCCCAAAGGTAGAAAAGTTACACACGGTTTTCACAATTTCTTACTAAATGTCGGTCGGACCACATCTTAGAAGAAGAAGAAGAAGAAGAAGAAGAAGAAGAAGAAGAAGAAGAAGAAGAAGAAGAAGAAGAAGAAGAAGAAGAAGAAAAATAAGAAGACGAAGACGAGTAGAACGAAAGAAAAAATGTCTTCATCGTCTTACGTAAAAGATTGGGTAAAAAGTGACCCGAAGAAAACGGATTAATGAAAATTCCGCTATGAACAATTTGAATATTCTGACTTTTTCTATTGTGAATGAGAAAAAGTTGAATTTTAATTATCGCAAGGATTTAAAAACTTGCCAACTCGTCCCATTGATAAAAAGACCATTGTCATTCTCATCCAACAATTTGGGGTGACCGTATCATACTCCAAATCGTTTCCTCCTGCCCGCGGTAACCAACCTAGTATCCTGAGTTGTGATTTCGGCGGAAGTTTGTGTGTCGACAACTCTGTTATCAAGAATTCAGCCCCTCTGTGTCCTATACTGATCGGTTTGGTTATTTTGTTTTACGGGCCATTTAATGCCGAACCCGGTCATTTTGGTTAAAGTGTTTATGCTTCAAGTTCTTTATATCTTCAAATATTTATTCATGGTGTTTGGTGTTTAGTAAGGAAAAATTGTTGTTTTTGGCTTTGCAGAACATGGTTAATTGTTGCAAAGGGGAAGGAAAAAACAATAATAACAATGTTTGGTGCATGTTAAGTCAGGCATCCGGTATCTTCAGACAGCCTGATAGCACCCGACATACTGATAGGGCTCACATTTACTTTGCTTATTGACTCTTACTCATTTTACCAGCATTCTCATGCGGAGAAAAGTTTATCATATTTTGAACTATTTAACTTTCATGGGGATAACCTTCTGAATTGCCGACCGGTATACTGTAAGTTGAAACCCAACTTTCTCTCATAAACTGATATTATATATTTAGATGTATTTTTTGCCCGTCAGTTAGATATATTCTTTAAACCACTTTTTCCATTGTTAGATTTTGATCTTTTGTTTTATATTTCTTTCCTGTATTTATGTAAATAAAGATTTGTATTTGAATTTCTAACTTGGTTGTGTTATGTTATTTCGCACTTGTTTGTTTATTGCTTTTCCTTTATTTTCGCCGGTGTTTTCAATCGGAGAACCTTTTCTCTCTGTTCTTTTTTTCATTATTAAAATCATAATTCTGGGCCATCGACTTTTATTTTATCTTTTCTTCTTAATCTTGTGTTGCTAACGTAAATGGAGCTTGACATAATATATATATATATATATATATATATATATATATATATATATATATATATATATATATATACAGGGTGACCCAAAAAAAACGGCCTCAACTCTAATTAGGCCCCGTTTCTTAGCGTTTCGTCCGTATGAAATTAATTTTTGGTCATAACTAGTTTATTATATTCAAAACATCACATCAAAACACTAGGGTCTTTGTTATTTTTTCTCCGTTCTACAGCATGTGTTCTAGATGGCCTCCATTTAGCTCCGTGCATTTCTTGAGGCGCAGAACGAAGTTGTCCATGACGTTCTTACAGACTGAACTGGGAATGGCTCTCATCTCCTCCCTGATGGCTTTCTTGAGTTCCGTGATGGTTCTGGGTTTCCCTGCGTACACTCTGTCCTTAAGATAGCAGCAAAGGAAACAATCTGGGGGGCTTAGGTCCGGGTTATGGGGTGGCCACTCAAAATTAGTCTTGAGACTGATCACTGGGTCTCCGAAGTTCTCTTTCAGCCAATCTCGGGACAGGTTTGAGGTGTGAGAACTTGCTCCGTCTTGCTGGAACCAGAACTTGCTCATGAGCGACAGGTAGAGGGTCTGGAGCTCACTCTTGAAGGTTTTGAGGACCTCCACATACCGCTCCTTGGTGACTGTCACTGCTGCGTAAGATTCTTCGATGAAGATTGGTCCGATGATGCCTCTGACCGAGATTGCAGCCCACACCGTGCACTTAGGAGAGTGCAAGGGCTTGGTGGCTACTTCATTGGGTCTGGAGGACCCCCAGAAGACATTTGTCTTGGAGTTCACCTTTCTGTCAAGATGGAAGTGGGCTTCATCTGAGGTCCAAAGGAGGTTAAGGAAACCTGGTGTCTCCTCGATCTTATCGAGCATCTTGACTGCCATAGCGCTCCTCTGCTTCTTGTCTGAAGCTGTAAGGGTCTGCGGCGTCTGTATTCTGTATGGGTAAGCCCTGATATCGTTCACCAGCACTCTCCTGCAAGTCTCACGGGAGATACCGAGGGACTGACTTCGCTCTCACACTTTTGACCAGCTCGGCTGTCCGCTTCTTGAGACGTCCCGAGTGGCTTGGACGGTTCTCACTGGCAGCGTTGAGGTTCTCCACGGTCCCATACTTCTCGAAGTGGTCCACCCAGTTTTGAATTCTGCTTTTGGATGGAGCCGTTTCACATTCGAACTGATGCATGAAACTGTCCTGGGTTTTCTTAAACGAGCCTGTCTTGTAGTAAAATTTAACACAGTGTATTATTTGTCCCAGCTCCCACTGAGGTCTTGGTGTACTCACGGTCGTTGATTCTGCCATGTCCTATAAAATAAGGGCAATCGGTGAATAAATAAAGGAGATATCACATAAAGTGTACACGGGGGCCCGTTTTTTTGTATATATATATATATATATATATATATATATATATATATATATATATATATATATATATGAATAAATGTGAAACAGTTTCCTATATATTCTAACTATATTAACATCAAACAGGTTGTGCTTATTTATTTTTTATGAAACAAGATAATATTTTGTAATACCATATATATAGTACACTGGAAACACCCACAAAAATCCCTAAGTCTTCTTAATTGGCATATTTATTTCATAAACAGCTTCTAATAAATTAATATTCTGTAATGTATAGTTGTGATTTTACACTATTATATTTTCTCATACATACGCAATATTTTCGTCGATGGTAAAACGTCTGATGTTACTCGGACTCTAACAACACATACCACACTTTGATCTTAGCCAAAGAACAAAGGAACCATAAAAACAATGTTTTATGTGTAAACATTTTGAAATGAACTGATTTAATATATTATCATAATTTTTTAATAAGGGTGGGTAGTGTAGTATCGGTTTTGTTCTGGAGGTAAATATCCCCCGAAGTTAGTTCCCTGCCACCCGTTTGACTGTCCCGAGTCAGTATCCGCCATATCAGACTCCGCCATATCAGACTCCGACTGAGCCATAGTCGTTGTAAGACTATCCCTAGCAGGCACCCCGACAGAATCGACGGCGGTATCGTCTCTAAAAACCGAGTCGAGTCCCAGTGCTGATTTAAGTTTGAGAGCCGTTCTACTGGCTGCTCCGAGTAAACCTGTACCTTCGCTGTCGCGGTAGAATTGTTCATCTGCTTCCTTTATGCTTATCGATTTGTTCCCGTAATTTATGTCGTGCCGTTTTGCAGCCCAGTCAAGTTTACTTAATGGCGGGCAATATTTTTCTTTTTTTAGGTCTGTTCCCGGTCCCAGGAATCGGTGATAAGGTACGACGAACGCGATCGGGCGTCTTTTCCGCGATCGAATTGGCGGCATAATGACGTATTTTGAAAATCTCTAGTACTTATATCCGTATCCGGTATTGCGTAATCCTGATTTCTTTTCTCTTTTTGGTGGTAAGGGTGGGAAGTACTGAAGTATCTATTCTGTTGCGATGATAGCATACTCACAGGCTTTACCTTTTCTTTTTATGATGCGATCCTCCTAGGTATTACCTCCTCTTTTCGTGGGGACAGTGTAGTATATGTTTGTTCCTCATAATATAATCCTTCCATGATTATCTTCTCTGTTTGGGGTGGTGCCTAGTGTACTATCTGTTCTGTTGTCATGATATCATCCTCCCAGGCATTAACTCCTCTTTGGAAGGGGGCATTCATCACGATACCATCTTGTCCTATGGGGGTCATTCACCATAATATCTTCCTAGGCTAGCAAATATATGCACGGTTCAAGCCCAATACAAAAGTCATATTTGACTCAGTAGTCGGAGCGCGTACCGATGTGTCGACCACGCATTGCTGTAGAAATGTGAGAGTAAATTAACGCCCAAATGGCAAATTCAGCGGCCATATCAGCAAGCCGTCAAGAGCACTCAATAGGCGGGGGATATAATATTGCATTAATTTATAAATAACAGCTTGTTGTTAGCTTAGTGCTCAATCTAACGAGAACTTTGAATACTTATTTATAACTAATATTTTCAAATTAACCCATATACACATGTGTTTCATGCCAAACATGCAATCATCAGTATGGGAGGAGACAATCCCTGTCCGTCACAGGGTTCGAACACCAATACGAGAGTCATAACCCATATATATATATATATATATATATATATATATATATATATATATATATATATATATATATATATATATACATATATATATATATATATATAATCTTTTATTAACAAGCAACTCCTCCCCATCCTCAAAACATTAGAAAGAATCATGTTATCTATAAGTTCCTATGCCCTTTGGGAGAATGCAATTCCAATAATAATAATAATAATAATAATAATAATAATAATAATAATAATAATAATAATAATAATAATAATAATAATAAACCTAATAGCTACATTGGTTACTACCACTACCCTTACCCGTAGGCTCACTATGCACCTGGGAAATTCTTGTTCGATGTATTAACATTTAAAAAACATGACTGTCCCCCTGAGCTAAGATAAATTTCAGTTAACAACATGAAAAAAATACTTGAAGCTATCTTTATTAATACATAGTAAGCTACGATAAATAACATTACGTATGAAACTAGTAACAGTATTTTTAAAATTTTCACATAAAGACAATTTATTCTGTGCTCACGGAGTATAAATGGTAAAGCACTTTTTTGGAACTACATCCGTTCGTTGTTGACGTTAAACGACCCCGCATAAGGCGTTATCGGTTGTTTTTTATTCTCTTGTTTTTTCTCTAGCTCTTTGTCACATGTAGATAATTTGACGCAGAATAGAAACATTTATTGATCTTTTTGATTTTGTAAACTAAAAATATTATTAGGAAAATCGAAAAACTAATATATATGTGTGTGTGTAAATCTAATTTAAACTTTGTATATTTATGCATATGTTTATATTACAAACGACAGTTAAGTTACTTACCAAATGTTCTTGTTGGATCAGTTATTTAGTAGTTTTCTAAGGTGAACCATTTTTTGTTACTATAGTCTGTATTGCTTATTTTTTTTAAATTGAAGATTAGAAGAAGAAGAAAGATGCTATGTCACTTCATATGAGATGGTGGAAAGTTCGTGTCTTCCTTTCGGACATGCGTTCATATATGTATTATTCTTTAGGGAAGTTGAACATATATATAGCACTGGTAGTTTTAAATAGGTTGATATCTGTCATTTTATCAATCTTTGGACTATCTGACTATTAGATATGGTCGAGAATTGTGTCTGGAGTCATATACTTTCTGGTACGGCCCTTGTGGATAAAATAAAAGTAAAGAATCTTATAATATATAAGTAAACATTATTATGTTTTTCTTGTGTACATATACACATATGTCTGTTAGATGCTAACGCTTAAAAGAAGAGAGTGACTCTTTCTTTACGTGTTCACAGAGAGATTAAGGAATATTAGAGAGTGGTTAAATCAACATATAGTGAAAAGGGGACGAAATACATGGATAGCTAAGGGAGAGATGAGTGACGTATTCATTTAATTATAAATCACACATAATTAAAACAATTATAATAGAACTCAGACGAAAAGAAAATAATAATAATAATAATAATAATAATAATAATAATAATAATAATAATAATAATAATAATAATAATACTCTGTCATTTACTCAGGTTCACCGAGTTTCTAATATTCTGCCATCTATTGCGGCTGAGATGCATCGCTTTGTTTTGTTCTTCTCTCAATAAGAACTCATTCACGCGAGTGATTCTCTAAAGAAGTCTATATTGAAGTAAAGGTGACGCATAATCAGAAGACAAGAATAATTGAATATCGTTCGAAAAGATCCCTACACATATATTGATGCATTCAAACACATTCACCAACATCACATACAATGGAAACAAGATTGGACAGAGAATTAATCCCATTGTTATACCACTACATCGTTTACGTTTTCTGGGTTTCCTGATCGTTATTGAACACTGTCTATAATTATTCGAAGAGACGACTAAATCATTCTTTGTAACGCCAGTGAAGTTATCTGTTGAGGTGAAGCACTGCCGAGGTAGATGGTTGAAGAATATACAAAATCTAAACAAACATGAAATATATAAAACTAGGATAACATTTTTGTGGCCATAGCAAAACATAAATGACCGGTGTTATTTAACAATGTGTCCCTTTAAAATACTATTCCAAGTTTTGATAATAAACGTAAAGACACGAAATATCTATTATAGTCAAAAACAAGGACGCAACTAAGGCGTGAGACAGCATACTTCCACCTGATAACGTAAGGATAGGCCAAAGTCTTGTTCGGGCCTTAATTCTCCATATGATATGAACTATTTCCAAAGTTATGCCATGGAAATGTTGATAACTCGAAAATGATTTATTTGATCAGGCTAAAAGTTTAGCTGGTGGTTACTGTTATTAAAGAGCATTGGATCTGTTATGGTACCTTACCTATATGGACTACTTAAACTCTTCCATTCACCATAAATACGGGGAGCATCTGCTTCTCAGTGTTGGATGGATCCATCCTAGCCCGACAGGAAATGGGCCATTTCGGTGGCCTTTTATCTGTCGGGCTGAGACATTAGTCCTGGGTAATCCTAGGATGTCCGGGCTTTGCCTCCCCTCTTTGGGGTGGAGTAAGTTTATTATTTACTGCCTGAGGCTCCCTGACCGGGGAATGCCGATGAGTCTGCCTAGGCAACTTTCTAGTGTAACCACACCAGTCTATACTGGCAATCAAAACCGACGTACAGCCACTCTTGTTTTCTGTTGTATTATACTTTTTTTTAAATATACTTGTTTTTCTCTATACTCCGAGTTCGTGTCTTTCTTTCGGACTCTTTACAGACCCACAATAACTGGCGACGAGGTATAGTAAGGAATTCTTGAGAACCTTAAAATGGACGCCACAACTGGCGACGAAGTATATTATGTTTTTTTAGAACCTTAAAAAAAAACAAACGCGGAGAAATGAACGGCAAATTCACCCGACAACATCTTAGTTCTAAAAACTGGCTTTATCGGCGGACCAAACAGAAAAGAAAACACGTAAAAGACCAACTGAGTTATTTGTTAACAAGAAGGGAATACATGCTATTTTCCTCTCTAAAAGAGAAAAGTCCTGTCGCCGTAAGAAAAAATTAAACTTTTTTTTACTAATATGCTAGCCGTGAATTCTACAGTTACGTGAAAAGTGTACTATAAAAGTAATTTTTATGTTGGTTGAAGAAAAAAAGGTTTTATACTCTTTCTGTTTTTACAACCACGATTGCGTTAGCAGCGTAATATAAAATAAAGAAATTCTAAAAGCTATATTCTATAAAGACACATTTTAAAAGCGACTATAGAAGAACACATGAAGTATCAAATGCAACAACAATTTGAACAAAAAAGAAACCGAAACTTCTGGAACAAAAACAAAAGTCGACTAAAGGCTACAAAAAATCGAGGAAAAACAACTAAAAAGAAGAAAGATTTTAAAAGCTTCTACTAGAACAAAATCAAAAACTAATGGAATAAAAAAGAAGCCGATGAAAGGCTACAAAAGGCAGAATAAAGACTTCTGGAACAAAAAAAGCAAAAGAAAGACTTCTGGAATATAAAAAAGAAGCCGACTAAAGGCTACAAAAAAAGAGAAACTAATAGAAAGATTGAAGTATTAATGCAAATAACATCGAATAAGCGTCAAAGTAACGAAAACGAAAATGCTTCTTCACAGAATGCTGTTTGGAGTGCAATTGACAATTTCACTTATTCTCCAAACGAGGATAAAACCTTCGCTTCATATTTCATAAGGTATGAGAATCTATATAAAATAGATTTTGAAAATTGGGCAGACTCTAAAAATGTTCGCTTACTGCTCCGAAAATTAGGCACCGCCGAACATACGAAGTTCGTGGACTTTATTTTATCTCTAAAACTAGCGATTTGACTTTTTCTGAAACGATTGAACTCTTAACAGAATTATTCAGCCCGAAGACTTCTCTGTTCCACAAACGGTGGACGTGTTTGTAATTTAGTCAAAAAAGATGGTGAAGACTACGCAACGTTCGCGTCAATCGTTAATAAACACTGTGACGATTTCAAATTAGCTAAATTTAGCGCATATAACTTTAAATGTTTAATTTTCGTGCAAGAACCTGTATCAAACAAAGACGTAGAAATCAAACGCAGGGGTCTAAACAAGTTAGAAAGTGAACCAAATTTAAGATTACAGAAATTAGCCGAAGACCGCCAGAAATTTGTAAGTGTTAAACAAGATTCTTAAGGCATTGAAGACTCGGGAATTCCACACAGAAGAAAGGTACGTCAGAAAATACATTTCAACAATCTTTCAAAAACAAGTCAAAACAAATAATTATTTTCACGCTCATACGAAAACAAGCCAGCCCAATAAAAGCAGGATGAATTACCGCCGAGCACTTGTCTCTGTTATGGATACTTTCATTGGGTAACGGATTACTTATACCGTTTTAAATCTGTCTAACTTGTAATAAAGTCGGACACAAGAGTTCACATTGCAGAACGAATAGAGGAAATAAAACTCTCGTTAAATCCACAAAAAACGATCAAACAGGACGGTAGAATTATGAGAAAATATGTACAGGTAAAATCCTGAATAAAAATGTAAAATTATAATTAGATTCTGGTTCAGACATGTTGATTATCAACATTCATACATGATGAAGGTTAAAAAAAACCAACCATGCTAAGAACCAACCAAATAGACAGAACGGTGACTGGTGAAAAAATTAAATTTACGGGTAAAATTATTACCGACATTACTTTAAACAGAACTACCAAAAAAGTAAAAATGTTAATATGAAAAAATATTAACAATTTATTTAGCACAGACGTATTGCAGCTGTTCAAGTTCTGGGGGTTACCAACCAGCATTTTTGGCCAGAAAATAAAAAGATTCGACGACCGAGTCAGAAAAACGAAAAAAGAAATTTGTTAAATTAAACATTAAACATCGTATAAAATGGACGCAAAATAAATTGTCGACAGAAATTAAAGCACATAAGGACACAAAATGCACGTTGAAAAAAGCTAACCCTAAGTCAAATTCTTTGGAGAACCAATTGAAGGTTAAAGAGAGGGAACTCATGGTTCATGAGCTAGAATCGCTAAAGTTGAAACTCAAAAATGTCTTAGAAGAGCTAAAGACTATGAAAGATAATGTGACTTGTCTTGAAGTTAAATGTCGAAGCAAAGAAAACATGTTTTCAAAGTTTAAAGTGGTGCTCTAAAATCAGAAGTCTAGTCTTTAAAAGCTGGAGGATATGAAAATTTATTTTGATAGAGGCATACTGTTCTCCTATAAGAGACACCTAAATCAAATTAGGGGACGACTATCGAAAGAAACTAACAGCACTCACCAGAAAGACGTTATTGTTACCAGATACGACACTTTTGATATACAGCTACCTCAAGCAGCCTCAGAATAGCGTCAATCCAAAACTAGAAACGATATTGTGACTCCCGAGGAGGCAAGGCTTGGGAGGAGGTGTTATAGTACCTTACCTATACGGACTACTTAGACTCTTCTACTCACCATAAATACTAAGAGCATCTTATTCTCAGTGTTTGAACCACACCAGTCTATACTGGCAGTCAAGACTGACGTACAACCACTCTTGTTCTCTGTTGTATTATAATTTTTTCAATATACGTGTTTTTCTTTAAACTCCGAGTTCGTGTCTTCCTTCCGGACCCTTTACAGGCTCACAACAAGATCCATACACATAATTTGGAAAAATCGGAAGCTGAACTTACATCATAATTTCGACTTGGACTGGACTTTTCAAGAATGCGGGACTTCATTGGCTACAACATGGGCCAAGTAGCAATCTCTATGATGAACAGAACCAAAGTTATCGCTAAAAGTATGACTTTCACCCTTCCCTAACCAAGGTAATATAAGATGCAGGACTTCATTGGCTAAAATATGGGCCAAGTAATAATTCTCTGTAATAAACAGAATCTAAGTTTTCCCTGGAAGTGTGACTTTCACCTTTTCCATGACCTTGACCTTTGACCTAGATATTCTAAAATTGAATCAGTCCTAAGTTAGACTATGACCGATATTTTGACCAAGTTTGGTGACGATTTGTCAAGTAATGTGTACGCGAGGCTGTAAACAAACATAGTCACAGACAAACTCGACCAGAAACATAATCCTCACCTTGGCGGAGGTAATAAAAATATTTATTTAACAATGAAATAGATTTCGTAGCTTTAGGGATCTGTGATTACATAAAAAAAAGGGTTAAGAACCTCTGTTATAGAACTTGTCCAATTAGATTCAATATTAAACACGTAACTAAACATGTAATTAAACACGTAACTAAACATGTACTTTAAAAATAGAACAAGGGAAATTGTTCGTTTAAGCCCAACTTTGCTTTGAGATTTTCTCAGAAATTTGCAAATTCCAAGCTTACATTTGAGAAAAAATGATCAATATTTGTTTTAAAACTAGACATTGTTGTATATTAATAATTTGGAAGTAAAGCGAAAATTGACCAAATAATCTGCACGTTGCCTTTTATTGAATTTCGGGCCACTAATAGAAATGGCCGCGTTGCAATAAGGCGATATGAAAATGCAAAAATGAACATACGGTGTCCAGTGGGAAAAGCTGCTGGTGGCGCCAGGGGTGGCAGTGCCAAGCTATCCACAGAAGCTGTGTTACCACTCTTGGTTAACGACTGACGCGGACAGGGTATCGCATGTGCTATCACCTGTATTGTCTCCATACTAGAACGAAGTGAATTGAACGTATTCTTACTTGAACGCTATTGACAATAAGTTTCTCCAAAGATTCAGCCTATTCCTCAGAGGACAAATGCGTATTTCTGTGCGTGTATATCAGTGGTATTTTGTGTCTGGAATTAAATCTGGCTACAACGTATGATTGCGACAGAGAATTTAACGACCGGCCAGGTTTATACATCCATAAAGAACATTGGTGCAAACAAAGGTATTTCCTCTGTTGGTGATTATTAATCGAATTGTGTATCAGTTATACGTGGATGAACTATTCTTTTGTGAAAGCTTCCGCTTCCACGCGGAGTGCTTGGTACATTATCCAACCAGATCACTTTGCATGGGAGGCACTTCCGATGAACTGTTTCTACACTGTTTTTTTCGTTTTTCCTCAGTCGGATAGTAAACGCCAAACTGAACGGACGTGCACTGTTCTTGTCACAGTCGAAAAAAAAACTTGAAATGCGCGGGACAGTTGGATGTAAAACACAACATGGGCAGATGTACGCGCGACTATGGTGTTTTATGTTTTTAACTTGTTACAAAACCCGTGCATGACCTCTTGCTATTTATTGGTGAAGCGATGTATGAATAAAACTGATTTGAATGTGGAAAAAGAGTGTCTTTATAAACCATCTAAAGGACAACCTCTTTCTCTTCTTACTAAACAATCCCCTACAAAATGGTCACTTATTCTTGCAATAGGATTATGAACTTTTTTTATGCCACACAGACTCCAGAGTCACATTGATGAGAGAAAGCGCCCCGCAGAAATTCTAAGCAACGCAAGAATTCAGTGATTCAAAAATAAAAGGCGCACGACGGAATAGAATTTTCGACGTTTACGTGATATCAGGCGGCGATCGTTGGTAACGCATAATGTCATCAACGGCCGAAGATAAACGTGTTTCAATAAAACACTAAGAAACTTTAAAAAAGGAACATACGACGGTATCCGGTGGGGAAAAGTTGCTGGTGGCGCCATAGGCGGCAGTACCATTATATACCACCCTGATTGACAGCTGATGAGGACAGGGTATCTCACGTGCTATCTCATGTTGTATGAAAAAATATGATTATTTTATTGTTTTCATGGCTCGTTTAGACTGACGTTATTTTATCCGAACGTTATTGACAATAATTCTCTCCGATACTCCATCTCAGTCCCCATTCAGACGTGCGTGCGTGTGTGTTTTCCGTGACGGGGGTGCATGTTTTCAATATTACTGAATGATTGAGAAACTATGGAAATTAAAGTAAAAGAACAAAAACGATTGCAAACCACTCAAAGTCGATGAAAAGAGGAACAAAGAAGGAGTGAGAGAGAGAGAGAGAGAGTGAGAGAGTGAGAGAGAGAGAGAGAGTGAGAGAGAGACAGAGTGATAGAGAGGGGGGAGACAAAGTGAGGGAACACATAGAGCTAGATAGAGTTGGTGAATGAGTGAAAGGGATATAACAAAATAGTAAGATAGGGGAAGAGGAAGCGAAGGAAAGAAACAGACGAATACAGAGAGATGAAAGAGAAAGAAGTTGATGATAGAGATTAGTCAGTGAGAGAGAGAGAGAGAGAGAGAGAGGGGGGGATATCAAATTAGCACCAGACAGAAAAAGACGAAGAAAAGGAATGGGGGGAGTGGATGAATAATTGGGTGACTGTAAGAGAGAAGAACTCGTAATAGAGGGGGGCATGGGAAAAGGGCAGCTGAAACGAAAACATTTTTTTAGAGTAAAAAGAGAAAATTTTTGTTCATCAATTTCCGCATTCATTCTTTCAATAAATCTGACACGACCAACTCCACCATTTTTCTTTATTCATTTTTTTGTCCTCATGGTGATTCTTTTCAGCTGTTTCTCTTAAATTCCTTCCGCCTTTCTTCAGATTTCTTCATCGAAAGTAGTCCCATTGTTGCAAAAAGAAAAAGAGTTACATGACCTTCAGTTTATCTGTCAAAGACCTTCATTTGTTGCAATCAATACTTGGAAAAAAGAATAAGCAAGCATCGTGCAAACACGTAACCGCATTCCCATATTTCACTACAGAAACAGGAATTGTCGTCTCAGCGGGAGGAAATAGTCAATTTCTACAGAACTGCGAATCGTCCATTTTACAATGACGTCACGACGCATCATGTTAATTTGCAAATGGCGACATTTACTTCGAAACTTAAATTATGACGTCCATAAAAATGAATCTAGAAAGACCATTTATAATCAAAAAATCTTGTGTGACTTTTGTAAATGAATAGAACATTTTAAACTCTGTTAATATCTAAATATTGCAACGTCATTTTTGTTTCCGTGTTTGAAAAAGTTTCGAGAGGAGCGAAAAACTATTTCCTATTTTGCCATTTATCAATATTTTTCCGGCTGTATTCATTTATATATTATATATAATTTTCTGATGGGTTTTGTTGTTTTGTGTCGCGGCATATCAACCCCTTTTTGTGTAACACCGGATTCAGACATTTAGTAACAGCGTTATAGTTTAAGTTTTCTTACATCGTCAAATGCATTTATATGTTTTTTCTTTTTAAATCGAAATCGCTCCAGACATGGCATGAAGCCATTTGATGTAAGGAGCTAAAAAATACTACTTCAAGGTAAAAAAAAATTAGTCAACGATAAGTGTTAGATGTACAGATTCCGGCCCAGAAAACAGCAATTATTCCCCCTTTGTCAGAAACATCACCCATGGAATGTGAGGACAAAAGGACAAAATAAGGGAATCAAGAGTTACGATGTGGTGCGACTATGACGTAAAAATAATGTTTTTGATCTATTTTCAAACGAACCATTCAAAATATGTGGTGTGTTTATAAAGTGGAATGAGTGTTTTTTATGGGTTTTATTATTAATATCGATGTTATATACAAATATGTACTATCACATGCAATAATTACCATCAGATATAGGTTGGTGAAACTCAACAGGAACTAAAGAAAAGACTTGGTGAACATAAAAGAACGATAAAAATATATCAATTCCCAAAATGCACTATTCTCCCATGCATTAAAACACATTCAGTCATTTAACTTTAGACAAGCTAGACTCATTAAATGTACTTCTTTTTAAATTATCGGCGAACACTTCTTACATCAGCACTCATTATAAATTAAACAACGTAACGAATTTATCTTTTTTATCAACAAACTAATACTAACCGAACAGAACTTGAATCTGGATTCAGGCTAACTATTTTACACCACACTCCCAACAAAACTTTGTCATAGCATCGATATTAATGATTAAAAAAACAATTCATTCCACTTCATAAACGAACCGCATATTTTGATTTCTAACGCTTATTTTAAAATAGTGACTTCTATGTTATTTCTTCAAATCAGTCATCTTGAGAAAGTCGTGAAATAAGGATCAAATATATAAATAATTTTCAGTTTTTCAGTTTTCATATGTATATATATATACTAGCAGGGCTACCCGGCGTTGCCCGGGGCGATAAAAAACAAAGTAGTAGAAATTAAAGAGTGTGTTTAACATCTTTATATAAAAAACTTCAATCTCTCTTCTTTCTCTAGCCGTCTCTCTTTCCCTGATCCCCATTATTTCCCTTCCTCCTTTAACCCTCTATTTCCCTTTTTCCCATATGATTCTTCTCTTGTTTAAATATGTTAAAAAACTAATAATAATGTAATTAATTTCCCCGGAGCCAACTGCTTTAAATGTAATAGTGTAATCTTACATTTATTGCTTCGGGACTTAAAAAAATAGAAGTTAAATAATATGTGTAACATTTTGATGTTAAAACTTCTATCCCCCTCTCTCTCCCCCTAACCATCTCTTTATATTTCTCCCTTTATCTTTTAATACTGTAATGCTAGTAAGGAGGTCTTCACAGAACTGCCAAAAGTATCGGTAAAATCAAAGTATTAAGAAAAAGAATGTTAATAATGATTATTGATCTCGAACAATGCCGAGTAGAACAAATAGCCCGGTCTATACCCATGTTCTGCCCCCCCCCCATTTCAGAATATGATGAAGATAAATAATCTTACTCTGTGAATTTTACATAAGAATACACTTTTATAGATTATCTATATTCTCTAACCTTTTTTAAACAAACCTAAATTGTGTTTTTAAACGTGAGTTATCGTTCTTCCTTAGCTATCCTCTAACAAATAAATTTCATTAATAGCCATTAATTGTTTTATGTACTTGAGGTATAATTTGCCGGACAACGCCGAATACTGTTTTTATATAAGATATTATAAAATGTCCATGTACATGTATTTGTGTACGTACAGAGTGGCGGCTAGTGGCGGCTAGTGGCGGACCATCGCATAGTTTCTTACCCCCATCCATGTAAATAGAATTGACGCTAAGAAACGTTCAATAGAATTAAAAGTTATCGCAAAGTATTACGTAATTAAATTAAAATATGACTCAGCATTTTCTAATTACTATAAAATATAATGAAAAATAACTGAAACCGAACCCCTCTGATAAAATCTGCCCCATAGACCCCTAAGGGGTGGGTGTAGAGATTCGGCAATACTCCCATCATCTTACTCTGTGAATTTTACATGAGCATACACTTTTATATTTTATCTATATTCTCTAACCTTTTTAAAACAAACCTTAATTGTGTTTTTAAACGTGAGTTATCGTTCTCCCTTAGCTATCCTCTAACAAATAAATTTCATTAAAAACCATTAATTGTTTTATGTACTTGAGGTATAATTTGCCGGACAGCGTCGAATACTTTTCTTATATAAGATATTATAAAATGTACATGTATTTGTGTACATACAGAGTGGCGGACAGTGCGGCTAGTGGCGCACCTTGGCGTAGTTTCTACCCCCCTCCATGTAAATAGAATTGACGCTAATAAACGTTAAATAAAATTAAAAGTTATTTCAAATTATTACGTAATAAAATTACAATATGACTCAGCAATTTCAAATTACTATAAAATATAATGAAAAATAACTGAAAAGGACCCCCCCTGATGAAATCTGCCCCATGGACCCCTAAGGAATGGGTTTATGGATTCGGGAATACGCCCATCAACTTACTCTGTGAATGTTACATACGTATACACTTTTATATTGTATCTATATTCTCTAACATTGTTTTTCTATAGGGCACACACACACACATACAGACATTCAATTTATATATATATATATATATATAATATTTTAAAAATAAATACCTACAGACATACAGACAATACAACTCAATATATATATATATATATATATATATATATATATATATAGAGAGAGAGAGAGAGAGAGAGAGAGAGAGAGAGAATAGTTTTTTCTTTTTAATAATTCTGTTTTGCTCTGTTGCAAAACAGAATTATTAAAAAGAAAAACTATTCTCTCTCTCTCTCTCTCTCTCTCTCTATATATATATATATATATATATATATATATATAGTTGGAGTATCCGACAATTGTTTCAGAACCTGCTGGCTCCTCTTCAGGGAAGTAACTGGTGAATTAAAATGATATCTGCCTATACACAATCATAAGAAAGAAAGAAAAAGAAAAAGAAAGAAACAATCAGACAAATCACATTTCAAAAAATCTTCAGACGAGACAACCTTTTCTATAAGATGCCAACTCTTGACACCTATGTATCACCTCGCAAGAAATTGGGTCATACTGTCTCTTCCTCTCCAACCACAGGCCTAGACATCGAGACATACTCATACATACTCATATCCACGCTAATACATACATATTAATACACTCACAAACATACACACACATTTATATGTAGAAGTAAATTCAAAAACATATATACATGTATAAATACACACACATACATCCATATATACATATATATCCATACATACATACACACACCAACACACACATATATATATATACATATATATATATATATACACACATATATACACACATACACACATACACACTTATAAATATATAAATCTATTTTGCTAACACTTTTAGCACGCCTGTCTATACATTTCCGTTTCCTCCATCTTAATCATATGCACATACACCGAGACACATTCACACACATCCACCTCTATGTTTATACGCACACATTTATACACTCATAAGCATACATACACACTTATATATAGATGTAAAAATAAAGACATAAATACATATATATATATCCACACACACCCATACAGCCATATATATATATATACATATATATATATATATATATATATACATACATACATACATACACATATATACACACACATACATATATACACACACGTACACACACACTTATATATATATTTATCTATTTTTCGTAATGTGTTAATGATTTAATTTTTCTTCCTCCCTAACTCCTTACTAAACACTTTC
The DNA here is from genome assembly GCA_963556195.1 of Sepiola atlantica. Taxonomy (NCBI): domain Eukaryota; kingdom Metazoa; phylum Mollusca; class Cephalopoda; order Sepiida; family Sepiolidae; genus Sepiola; species Sepiola atlantica. Next base: position 149,358,083 of record OY744518.1, on the reverse strand, counting down.
CTAACAAGCCATTAGATATAGTATTATACATTAAGACAATCATTATTTACTATTTAATTAAGTTTCTTAACAAATATCAATCATATTTACCGGCGAATTAAATTAATCCAATCGCAATATTATTCACCTAATTACTTGAGGATTGGAAACCAAGTTTTTAATATCGACTAGTTATTATTTTGATCTAGTTTTTTATAATTTCCATAAAACTTTATTTTCTGTAATAATTTTGCGTTATTTTATAAAGGAATTGCATTTTTTAATTTTCTCTTTATGTGTCCATCTATATTGATTTAGTCTAATGAACGTTTAATTGATATTAATTTAATTTCACTAAATTTATCATTATGTATACCCTACAATAAACCTCTAAATTCAATATAAATTCTAAACTTTGTAACCTATTAATTTATAGATCTCCTAGTTATTATTAGTTATCTCATCATCCGGAGTCACACCGATACAATCAGTTATATATCCCAACATGTATAATAACAACCCACCTAAATAATCTGAAAACTATATCTATAATACTGACATTAATATCTATCTTTTCCAAAATTTTAATAGTGGTTTTGATTAACCTATCTTGATTTTCCTTAAGAAAAATTATATATTCAAGATCTCTACATCAAGTTGTCCTATGATTAAATTAGTTAACTTAGTCCTACCTATCATTGTTAATTATGTTGCATTAATTACGCGATCCTTCATCATTTGTAAGCAATTAATGTTATGTTTAAAGAAATAATTGTTTTAATTTCTAATCTTTGTTTTTACTCATTATTTATTTATTTATTAATTTTAATTTTTTATTTATTTATTTTTAAGTTATGTTTACATCATTCTCACAATACTTATCTAAGGTAAACTTTTTGAAGTGCCTGCAATTGTAACCCACCTCGTCCCTCTGGTTTAGTAGAGCATTCTTATTAGGAAACAAAACTATAGCCAGTTTTTCATTTAAACACAGAAAACAAGTAGGGTTATTTAATGTAGGCACTGGTGCCCTTTTTAAAATACTCCATTTCACCACAGGAACTATGTCATTTCTTTTTAGTGATAAAATATATCTAGATAATGAAGTGCCTTTTCTATCAGTATATATGTTGTTAAATGAGCATTTATGGTTTCTATACCTATCCTTAAAGTCAGTACTAGTACCCCCATGTAGAATTTTTTTCAAATTATGATCATTCTCTGGGAAAACTGTACTTAGATACACTAAGTTGTTCATTAAACATTTTTCTTGTAACGGGCACTCACTTTTATTTCTACAATTACATTCATTATTTTGTATGCTACTTACATTGTTTGCATTATTATCCTTTAGTATTTGTCTATTGTAACCGTTGATTATTTTTTCTAAATTATTAGTGCAACTATAACTAAGTTTAATTGTGTTTTTGTTAAAGATTTTATGCAATGGGTTATTAATTGGGAAATGTTTATTTAGTAAATTAAGAAACATGTGTCCAATCTTTGATTTAACTAGTTGGTTAAACGGTGGTGTATACCAAATAATCTTTCGTTTTCTATTTGTCTTATTTTTATTTTTATTCCTATTATCTTGATATTCTATAGTCGTGTTAATATAACTACTATTACCCAGAGCATCATTGTAAGCACTACTATTGTTATTAAAAATTTCTTCATTAGAAGAATTATTGCTAATTCTATGCCCTATGGATAACGGTATGTGTTTAATAACGCTTGGTGGGTGGTTTGATTTTGGATTTACGTATATTGGGTCATAGTTGTCTTTCATGTATGGTTTGTAAACTCCTTGGTTAAGATTTAGGGTAATATCTAGAAAGTTTGTAATTTTGATACCTGCAGTTATTTCAACTTTGAGTCCTAACCCTTTCATAGTTCTGAAGATAAGTTATTTAGTCAATTCAACTTTAGGGCCACTACTATTTTCCATAACTGCCAAACCGTCGTCTCTATATAAGCCTATATTCCTAACACTAAACATACCTGTCTCAATAAGCTTGTATAATATGAATAATCCAACCAGATCAGACATTTCAGCCGAATCCAAAGGACCCATTGCAACATCAAAGGAATCAGTAGAGTCTTTTTTATCCATTGTTCTCCATTCTTAACCAATACAGTTTTCCGGCATTTGTATATTATGTCCTTTTCCTCACTAGTAATATTCACGTGAGTACTTGCAAAGTCAAATGCCTTATGGAACAACTCCTTTGTGATTGAAGGGTAATAATCCACAATGTCGAACTTGACAAAAGTACATTTATCCTTGTTGCTAATTCCATCAAACCAATTAATGGTACTCGTTGTATTAATCCATTGATTTAGCCGCAATTTATCCTTAATTTTCTTGTTGATATTCTCGAGGTTTTACTTATCCTACCAACCCCAGGTCTTGTTGGGTTAATCAGCCTAGTAGCGGGTTTGTTAATAAAATCCGGTGTGTGGTCCTTTAATAATATGTATGCATCCTTATAAGCTGATACACTCTATCACTGATCTGTGCTTTATCAGTTATATATTTGCTTTCCATATTGATTTCATTAATAATATTTCTATTCCTCGCTTTTTTGTAGGTTTTCGTGAGGTTTTCGTTAATTAACTTGTTATAGTCATTCTTGTTCATCTTATAGAAATTTCTGGTTTTTTCTGCCTTAATGAATAATTTGTCCGAGGGTTTGATCTCTCTGATCGTTTTTCCAAGCCTTTTCTGAAAGTCCGTGGTGTTCCTGTGGAATCTCAGGTTGTTACCAATGTTGAACAAATCATTCTCGACGCCTTTCATCAGTTCAACTGGAGAAGCTGCATTTAAGCTTTTAAATCCATAAGTTTCCTTTGAGTTAGAGTCATCTGAACCTATCTCTCGCTATATATATATCTGAACCATGTATATATATATATATATATATATATATATATATATATATATATATATATATATATATATATATATATATATATATATATATATGATAATTTATTTCATTTTGACTACAAAATTGATTTTGTTTCGCCAGGTCTTGAAATAACATTATGCCTGTTAAGATAAGTTCAGAATCACACGCAGTTTTATGAAGGTGACAGAAATTTAAAATAAAGATAAAAATTGAATATGAATAAAAACAAAAACAAAAACAAAAGCAAAAATAGAAATACAAGTAAAAAGAAAAAGAAAAAGAAGAAGAAAAGGAAGAAGGAAATATTAAGAGCTACACGGGACATAGAAAAGAAATAGAAAGAGATGAATAGAACGCAGCCATGATTTGGTGAAGGTTGGTCGAAATATGAAAGTGTCAACGCGTGTCAAAAAAGCAAACTCTGTCTGGGTCTTGCTTTTGCAGAAATGGGCAAGTAACCGATTATCAATTTGGTAATATGTCTATGAAGGAGGAGGGAGAGATCAACCCTATATGGAGGGCGGGTGGATGAGTAGGATGGAGTGATCCAAATATTTAAGGTGCTAATAATAATCAAATTAAAAAATTAAAAAGTTAAAGAATTGAGGATTAAGAATGTCTATATACGGGTCAAAATAAATATAAAATTATGAATACAGCAAATATGTAATCGTAATTATACTAATAATATAAAAATATGAGAAATATATATATACATATATACACATGCACATATATATATATATATATATATATATATATATATATATATATATATATACATATATATAATAATAATAATAATAATAATAATAATAATAATAATAATAATAATAATAATACTGATAGTAATAATAAAATAATAATGATAATAATAATAATAAAAAATAATAACTAGAGGGATAATGGTAATTAAAATGATTCTTTTCTTATAGTAGTCCTTAAAAGATCACATAAGTTTTTCTTATATAATTTCTCTACTTACCCACATAATTTCATTTTTACCCCCTATTCTCTTCTCTCTCTCTACTTACACTATCCTGACTCCCCTCCAACACATTCTACCATCCCTCTTAACACATTATCAACCCCCACTCCTACCCATCTCTCCCCACCTACCCCGTAATCGCACCCCCAGAACAACTATGGGTTAGTGACCATTTACCTACTCTACCTCATTGTTTCTCAACACAACCAGCAATTTTACCCCTACTCTTAAATCCATAAATACTACTTATACTTTCTCCCTTCTATGACAAACTACCCAGAATATAACCCCCCTCTTTATTATATATAAACACGAAAAAATGACCTACTGACTTTTTGGCAATCTTAATAATTTATGAATACTACATCATCTTAATTGCTACTATGTCGTGCTTTTATCTTGAGTATCCCTTATATATTTCCCTAATACCACCATTTATAAAATATATATACTGGCATTGCCAAAGATAAATAAGAACCTAAACCTGATCTTTTTAGGACTACTATAAGAAAAGTATCATTTTAATTACCATTATCCCTCTAGTTATTATTATTATTATTATTATTATTATTATTATTATTATTATTATTATTATTATTATTATTATTATTATTATTATTATTATATATATATATATATATATATATATATATATATATATATATATATACTAGCAAAACCTACCTGCCCTCTGGGCAACAATTAATTGGGGCGAGGATATAGTTAACTAATATAATTTTATTGTTCTCATGGCTCATTTAGACTGGCGTTATTTTACCAGTTTCATGGAAGAAATATAAAAGAATGAAGTCAAATTTGTCAACATCCAACAAAACGCAAATATGTCACATCGATCAATTTTAATGGTAGAAGAAATGTCGGTTTGGAATTGTGGAAAATCTATTTACCCACGAAAAGGATAACTTCTGAGTTGAACAAACATCGAAATTTCCATCGTGTAGCAGGATATCTCATTCACTGACCGATTATGGAAACTGTTACTTATTTCGGCCCAGGATATTTGTAAGTATATTTTAGGCAAGTATGATAAATATATATTGTGTAATAATCAAAATGTAAAACAATGAAATCAATTTTGATGTGAATTGCGCAAATTAAGGTGTTGAAGTGTCGGTCACTAAATACTGTATGAAGCAAGTATGAGTGTAAAAAGACGAAACTATGATTATTTGGTATTGGTTATTATTAAAATGCCGACAGAACGCAAATAGGTCACATATGGAACCAAAATAGATTATGAGACAAGGTACTTCTTTCGGGCCGGGATATTTGTTTGATCTGTTAGCTATTCTTTTGTCCGTCATTGAAAACAAATCCTATAAATATAGATTGTGTAATAAAACAAAATAAAAATGAAATCAATTTTGATATGAATGGCGCAAATCAAAGTGTTGATTAATTACTATTTTAGTTACGTAAATGCCAATTTCGTATGGAGCTAGAAATGCAAAACAAATGTGATATGTCGGTCATTGAATACTATTTGAAGCAGGTATGAGTGTAAAAAGGCGAAACTATGATTATTTAGTATGGGTCACGTGTATAACATCTGTGATTAAAATGCCGAGATAACGCAAATAGGTCACATTATCATTAGTATTTTTAGCGAAGTAGACAGTATATAAAAAAAAGTTATTTTAAATGTTACGCCGGTCTCTGTTCGAAATTGATTTCGAAGCCTTTTAACTGTCGTGATTTAACTAAAGGGACGTCATTCGTCATTATGAAAATATACTTACACAAATCGACGAATACTAATTTAAATCGTATGTGAGCAGAAACAAATGTACGTATTTTTAGAATGTTTATTGGCTGCAAAAATGTAAACACGTTTTTTTTTAGAAATTGAATGAATATATATATATATATATATATATATATATATATATATAAAGAGAGAGAGAGATAGAGAGAGAGAGAAAGAGAAAGAGAGAGAGAGGGAGGGGAAAAATGAGAAAGAGAGAGAGAGAGGGGGGAAAACGTCGTACGTAAAATACCTCCCACACACACAAATAAAAAACGAAGAATATCTTACGTGAAAAGGAAAACACAAATGTTGGATTAATGTTAGATTTGATATGGATGACCCAAAGTGAAATCATGAACTTGTGTTGTCTGTTAGTTAAATAGTGTAAGGTTCGTAGAGAAACTGATATTACGTGCTTCCATATAATTGCTATAAACAATTGAATGTAGTTGAAATGAACACTGCAGTGCGTTTTACGCGGTTAGTATTTTAAAAATGATTTTAAGCCTTAAAGATATTATGTATGAAATTGTTTAGGTGTTGAAGTAGAAAAATGAAATTATACGTGAAGGAAACGAAGAATGATAAGGAAAATGTAAAAAGTCAATTCGCTGAAGAGATTGTAGCCGCCATTTTGATTCACAGAACACTATAAGTAATTATGTTCGTTAAATATATTCCGTAAAAAATGGAATGAGAATAAGTCTATACGTAATAGTTAGAAATAATGTAATCCGATAATCTCGAAAATCAGCAGAATGTGAGGGAGCGTCTATTAAATTTGCGTGGAATGTATTGTATTATGTATTACATTAATGTCAGATGAATAGAAAATAATAAGGGTTACGTTTTTATAAAGTATTCGTCGTTGATTAGTATTTAGTGTAGATGGGGAGAGTGTTAGTACTAAAATGTTAGAGGGAAAAGTTTTTGCTACCACCTCTATGGAGTATGTTATGGGGAAAGTCTACGATGGTAGGCCAAAAGTAATATTTAGTGTTGGATGGTGAAAATAATCATTAATTTATTAAAACACGCTCGAGTGAATAAGCTTAATATAGTGGTGAGTTTAGTAGCCTGTGATGCATGTGGTTATTTTCTTACTCTCGTCAAAGGTACAGAGGAAAAATTCTTAACTTTATATAGAAGAAGAAGAAGAAGAAGAAGAAGAAGAAGAAGAAGAAGAAGAAGAAGAAGAAGAAAACAGAAATAAATATAAACTTTATGACGATTTAAAAAAAATATGACTCTCCTTTGTTTTTGTAATTTAAAAAAAATGAGGGCGGGGGCTTTTTTCTTCATTCTTTTTTCTATTTATTGCAAATGTAATAGTTATCATCATTATCACTATCATCATCATCTTCGGCAGCAGCAGCATCGCTATTGTCGACGTCGTCAACAACAACAACAACAAAAACAAATGTAGTTTTAAAAATAAAGTATATATTAAATTATTAAAAGAAAAAAATGTTTCTTATGTCTTTTGATATAAATATAGTTTGGATAAATGGAAAAACTTTCGCAATTATTCATTTAGAAAACTTAAGTTTTTATAGAAATATAAATCTATTCTTTTTACAATTTAAAAGCTGGGAAGATGGGGGACTTTTTTCTTTATCATCGCAAATGTAATCATATTCTTAAGAGGCATCATCGCCGTCGTCGACAACAACAACACATTTAGTTTTAAATATAACGTATATATTTAATTATTAAAAGAAAAACTTTGTTAGTTATTGCGTTCAATGCGAAGTTTATTTTGAAGAGTAAATTATTCCAATGTAATCTAAGTGGTTGTTCGTGTAAACATACGCATGCGTAAACGTGACCAGAAGTTATCATACGAATTTCTAAATAATCATTTTGAATGTTAAACGTGTTTCATAAAATCGTTGCAATTAATATTACTACGAATGCTAATAATACTATTAATATGAACAAAAATATTGTATATATATAAGAAAATTTGAGAACACAAAGAGAAATGAATTGTGCAGAATATTACTTTATTAGAAAGTGCTTATAAAATTATTATGCAAATGAAGCATCTGGATGAGTATGTTTTGGCAGTGTTCCGTTGGGTATATAAAATTTATTTGAAAATCTTTAAATGTATACTTGAATTAAATAAGCGTAACGTATTTTGATATAAATATAGTTGGGATAAATGGAAAAGTGTTCGAATTTATTCATTTAGGTATACACAGACCTAACTTTATATCGAGAGAGGTAAGCATCTATTGATTCAATACAAATATCGTGAAAATGATTAGGATGAACGGAGCACCAGGGAAAGACGAACAAAACAATAGAATTACATATTTTATATTTTATTATCTTTTCAAGGTTTTATATCATTTTTAATGTCCATTGCTACGTGAGTTCCAGTGTGTGTTGCTGTGCATTCAGCTATGTTGTTTCCAGCATTCTGAAGTAGTCATGATGCGGTGTCAACTCATTTTGTCTATTCTCTCCTCGGTCAGTGAAGGAGAAGTCCTTCTAGAACGAAGCAATTCTAACTTTTGTTCCAATCCAGAGTGCACCTTTATCGGAAGCTGGAAACCCCACAGAAAAATTGACCTGTGCATAACTTTGCCTTAGTGGGAAGGCAAGTAATCAGCACTTACCGCCTCTTTCGACAACTGCTGCAAATCATTTTGCGTTACTACAACAGTTGTTTTAGATTGATTTCTAACTGGCAACGAGCGTTGGTCTTCTTTGATGGACTTTGAATGGCAATAAGCATATCCAGGATTCCAGCGTACATGCACACACCCCCCACACACACACACAAGGAAGCAGGAATACACACTCACAAACACACAAACTCACATACATTGAAAAAATACAAATACGCAAACACGCTCACACACAAAATGTAATAAATACACACACAGAATAAACACATGCACCCCCATAGGAACAACACATTTGTGGCCAAACAGCGAAAGTCATTAAAGCTAATGATTTTGTAGACCCCCCCCATAGAAAGGGTAATAAATACAGACACAGTAGCCACACGTACGCACACCTCACGCGGAGGAAACTATTCTCACTAGAGGATGCAACAAAGCATAAATTAAATGAATTTACACACTTATTCCCACTGATTTGACGAGGATAGAAAAGGCACCCGAAACACAAGAGTCGCATCTAAGTATCTAGTATGAAAAATATTATATATATATATATATATATATATATATATATATATATATATATATAATGATAAAGATCGAACCATGAAGACACATTTGAGATAGCTATGGGGCGTACGAAAGTGTAGACGCTTGCGATTTAATTGGACGGTTCCAACTGGAGACGCTCAAAAACATATTCCCCGACAATTTTCTCGGTCTTTCATGCGACTGCAACGGAAACATTTTAGATAGGCTTACAAATGAATTAACAACAACATTTCAAGAACTATGATTTAAAATCACCATAAAAACTAATCTGAGAAATGTTGATTTCCTAGACACCACCCTATACCTAGTAAGTAAACACACACAAACCTTTCCACAAAACAAATTGAACCCTAAAATATATAAACAAAGAATCTTGTCACCCCTAACAGTTTTCAAAATTATGATCACAAACATCAGTAAAAGGATCTCAGATCTTGCATGCAATCCTGAGATTGTTTTTAACAAACAGCACCGTATTATAACGAAGCAGTCTGCAATAGCGGATTTACAAACAAGATCTCATACTAACCCACATATAACCAAGCACCCCAAAATAAACACAATAGAAAACGGAACGTCATCTGGTTCTTACTCCCTTCTTCCTTCACTCCAAGACAAGGGTAGGACCTATTTTCCTTGAACTACTAGATTAAAACTTCCCCACCACAACATAAACTACACAAATTGTTTAATAGAAACACAATTAAAATAAGTTACTCTATTATCCCATCCGTAAAGCAGATTATCTCTACAGAACCAAAGGCAAAAGAAGAGACGGGCTGTTCTTGCATGTCCAATAATAACAACCCCCTAGGCAGAAACTGCAAAGTGGAATCCCTTGTATATGAAGCAACTATTACAAGTCAACCCAGCGGGAGAGCTGAAACATACATAGGCATGACACATGGCACTTTCAAGCAGAGGTTATACGCACATAGACACACTTTTAAATATAAAGAAAGGGTAAACACAGCACTAGCTACCCGGGTATGGGAATTTAAAAATAAAGGGATACTCTTCACTATTAAATGGAAAGAGGTAGAGAGACGACCGTCATACTCCACAGCTTCGAACCTATTCTCTATATGCAACACGGAGAAATACAATATAATACAGCCCATTTATGACTCGAGCATACTTACCTTAAATAGAAGGAACTAGGTATTCAAAGGTTGTATTCACAGGAGGCAAGCACTCTTAATCAACTGGGGAGACAGATTACAGAGAGATGAACACCTTAGACAGGACTAAGATGATATCTGCAAGATTTACCAACACAGGCAGAATTTAATTTATAGATATACATATAATCTATATATTAATATGATAGTGTGTGTGTTTGTGTGTCACGCTTCCGGCAAAAGTCCTGCGCATGCGTGCCGCACCTAGATTTTGAAAAACTTTCCGAATCTTTGTATGCTACTCATGAATTGGCTTGGTCTTTTGGCTAAGATCAAAGTGTAGTATCTGTTCCGATGGATACTGCACTCCATAGACTGGTATCGTCTTGGCCTTCGAGGCTTGATTTACGCCGGTCTATGGGTCTGTCCTGTGCAGTTCTAGGAGGTCCACCCTCCCAGGCTTCGCCTCCCCTCTTTGGGGAGGAGTAAGCTTATTGCTTACTGCCTGGGGTGCCCCTACCGGGGAATGCCAACGGGGCTGCCAGACAATTTTTAATGGGCAGAGTGTTCACCTTCTCGAGCACTGGCTTTTCAAACCCCACTTTCCCGACCCGACCTTGGGTCACATCTTACTTGTGGGAGTAAGATAAAACTGGCCTTGTGCCTTACTCCTGGAGAGGAGTAAATAAATATTCATGAATTGGAGCCAAATTTAATTTAATCTAAAGCATTTACAAAGTAAGGTTTAGTCGTCGAAATATTACCATTCACTAGAAATATTGTATATAAAGAAGTTTTGTAAATTGTTTCATGTATTGTTCATTTTTTAAAAATACATATACAAGTCCAAATCTTATCATATTTTATTCAAACATGTATAGGTTAGGAACAAGATAATTAGTATTAAAAACATCATTTCGTGTAATTTACACGGTCCTGCTAGTAAAAATAAATATAAGAAAATGACAAGATTAATACATACATATAGATAGACACTAATCTATACATAAAAGAGAATTTTAGGGGAACAACCTTATATCCATGTGGCCATATGTCGCATTTATATAAAAAATGGGGGGGTGAGGAGTTGTTTTTAGTTTTTAAAAAATAACTTTTAGGTTTTTAGGAAATCTTTTGCAAACGTTCCATTTTGGAAAGTTTCCTTTCAGATTTTCGCTCAAAAGGGAGGGTGAGAAGTCGACAGAGTCAACCATGTAGGTTTTTGCACGTACATTTTGTTTACTCATAACCTCGCATGCAACACATCCCTTAATTCGGATGCCTCTTTGCTTGCATGAGAGTTTTAAATATATAAAACATATAAAGGGTTTTATTAAATTGAGATTGTTTTGGAAAATTATTAGAATTAAAAAAAAAAAATTGTTTTAATTTTTAATTAAAAATTATTAATTTTTGATTAATTTGGAAATTTTGGAAATGTCCCTTTCCTTAAACTTGTGAGTTTATCATGATGATATTTATAACCATTATATTTAATATATTTATTAATCTTTATTATTATTTATTAATTTATTCTTCAATTAGGGTTTCTTTAGCTGATTCATAAATCAATATGTTTTGAGTCTTATTTTATTCTCTCTCATATGTAATTAATTTAACATTTTAATTATTATATTAATTAATTTTATCAATGATACTTAATAATATTTATTATAATTATTTATTATATTTTTTTTAATTTTCTTATGAAGATAATATAATATAAATGAAAGTACGCGTTGTTCCCATTAGACTACAATAAAATCTGACTGAATTTATGTCTTATGCAACACGAGGTTTATTTAAACATATTTTTCGTTGGCCTTTGATATCCATATAGATTTACATTTCTATTTTCTCCCCTTTTTTCCCCGTTCAGGGTAGATAGGTTCTTCATGTTTTTAAATGTTATTCTGAAATCGTGTCTTAATTTTAAAATTTAGGTTTGAAAACTTTAATTTTAAAATCTATTTCTCCAAGATCGGAGGTCAAAATGATATTGTTATTGTAACAAAGTCGTTTACCGGGTGTGTAGAACCGCATCCAAATGTATTTTTATCGTTTGCCGAGGGCGATCTTTGGAACGGGACCGAACGTGCTCGTCGTTATCACCAGTGAACAATCATTGTTTGAACGAAAGTCACTGCCGGGGAGTGTGACTTGATGATCCGTGCCGTGGAGACGTCCTTGGAATGACTCTTATAGTCTTCGCACAGTAGCAAGCTCCCAGAGTGTCAGGGACAGGCACATCCCCTTAACAAAGGGGTTCATACCGTGTGTCTGGTTGGACGGGTATTTCGTCGGCTTCCTGGCTGTTTGGTCGGTTTGCATGCTGAACTGGCTATACTGCAACATGATAGCTTGTAATAATGAAACAAGAAATTTTTACTTTTAAATATAAAAATATACTTTATTATATTTCGACAAGAAACATAATTAAACTCGAAGATTCGAGTGAGTTCGGCCAGCGTGGCAAGTATGCACCTTCACCGTTCAAGTTTAAAAGCTGACTCCGTTATTTCGATCCAGACTGAGCGAGAGAAACAAAGGGAGCGGGGGAGATACAGAGACAGAGAGGGTGAGAGAATGCACAATATACAACACATTATTCGTAGTTTCGATAAATGTTTTTTTTTATGATTTAAGAAGCCGTTCTGGCTTATCAATACAGCTCGAATGACAGGTACTCTGATCTCTTGAATCTATTACATGCATCTGTCATTGAATTGGTTTGATACCGACATTCAGTTCTCTAAAACACGACCGAGGCATAGGCGCACCCACACGCCCAAAGCGCAGAGAATTACTGCAAGGATTGTTGAATATAGGGAACGCATCACCTCTCCAGAAAAGGGTCACGCATTGTTGCGCCACATTCGCTCCCTTCTAATCGTAACCTTTGGTTATGCAAGCAGCAAAGGTCAACAGGTGTATTCATAAAACAACAAGACAATGTGTGCATTTTTTTGCAGAACGAATAGCCAAAACAACTTTATTAATTTCATTTTTTTTCATTTTAAATCTCTCATCTTCTCACCTGAAATATAAACTTATCATATGTTCTTTTTTTATTCCCTTCGAAAAAACACATAAATATTCCCCTCTATTTTTTAAAGTTATTACATGTTTATTTTTCGAGTTTTGTTATTCTTTTTAATTTTAAAAATCTCATTTACTTTTTATTTTTAGGTTGATGACCCTTTTCCGCTGCCTCCTACATGCTTGCACCAATTGTTTGATCATTTCAAGAACTTTGATCTTTTTACCGCCTGCTACTTTTAATTTAATTTGGTTAGGAGGTAATCGCAGGAATTGTTGTGGGTGAACCTACCTACCCTTTAATAATAACTAAATGGTAGCAACCGGCTACCATAAATACCGGCTTTTGCCGGGAGAACATTGGGAGGCACATTTAGGCTCTACGTGTTTAGTGAGTTTATTGCGTCAAGTTAGTATTTTTCTTAAATCTGTTTTTGCCTGCTCTTGTTGATTATTGTTATCGTTTTTATTGTTTTCACGTTGACTGTTATTGTTGAACTGTTTTCCCTTTAACAACGTTTTTTTTCTGCAACTTTTTTTTTTTGTTTTTTTTTTTTCGTTTGGTGTCTCTAGTTATTAACTAGATGGCGTCCAAAACGACTGAAAATTCGGAATGGTGCAAACCACCAAAAATGTCTATAAATGTCAAAGATTTCGTGGAAGAAGCAAAAAATACGAACACATGGTTACTGAACAAGGAATTACTGTGGATTTACCAATGATTGCAGAAATTTAAAACAGAACAGTAACCATGTTTGTTGTCGAAAAAAAAATTTAAAAATCCATCAGGGCCTCTCCTGAATTAATATGCAAGTTATTGGCAACTGCAGGATTCAAACCGCAAAGGTTAATCAAGTGTAAGGGATTTAACACTTGGAATGCTTTGTTTCCTAACGAAGAAATTTGTGCTAATCTCTCACTTAATCAAATTATCACGCAGGACTATGTTTTACGAACCGAGTACATGGGTAGAAGACGTTCTTCAATTTCTATCTTCAATGTGCCTTTTTATGTAAAAGGCGAACAAATTGGTGCCTTTTTTCTAAGATTTGGCGAAATCACAGACGTCAATTTTGACGAATTTCCAGGTACATGGAACTTCGAAATACTTATTGACAAGAAATCTTATGACAGCATCCCCTACTATTTACAAGTCGGAGGAAAAACTCCTTATTATATTGGTCGGACGAAGACCTGTTTGTTGGTTTTGTGAGCCACTAGGTCATTTAACTTTTGATTGCCCACAGAAAAAATCCACTCAGAAAACGACGCCCCCGATTAACAGACCATCCAAGGCTGGCCCCCACCTCGATCCTCCAGCTACAATTGGTTTACCTATTACATTTACATCTGATGACTCCGAAGACGAATTCCCTGCTCTACCTTCTGCAGAAAAAGACGAGGGATGGATTATTGTTCCGGAAAAAAAAAACCCGGGTCGGGTATCTCTCGAAGAAATGAGAGAAAAAGAAATGCTTAAAAACGACCCGGGAAAAGACAGTTACATTAAGGCAAAAGAGCTTAAATCTAAATTAGATAAGAAAGTAGGGAAAAAAGAGAAAAAAGAAGGAAAAAATTCAGCCACTTCAGATAAAATCTCTACCCCCAATCCAAGTCCCCAGCCGATCACGAAACCAATAGTTTCTAAAAATTCTAATTCTCCCAAATTAATGCCCCCCCCCAATCACTGGCCCAATTTTAGACAAACAGTACAAGCTTATCCCTCTAAGTCCGATTAAATCGTCTATAAAAATCACTTCTCCTAAACCTTCTCCCTTCGTCTCCCCATTTAATACCCCCAAAAATACCCCACCTGCTTCACCCACAAAAAAACCCTCCCCTTCGCCTTTTCCAGCATCTCTTATAGGGGCCTAGCTCCCCTTCTCCCTCCCCAATGGATGACATGCCCCCCTCCATCTATTACACAGAAGAGGCAGAGGAGCCCTTCTGTGGAAAGGAAAACTAAAAAACCGCATTCCTTTCTGGGGAGGATATCTGCAAAGTGACATGCACCTAAATAGAAACAGTAAAGCATTACCACCTCTCCTATATAGATGAGCTCCTTAAATTCAATGAAGTCGGTGGTATAACCATTGAAGACCCTGCTAATTTCCCCAACGCCCCTAGAGTCCTTACAGTTGTAAGGAAGAAACCAGAAGCGAAGGCTCTATGGCAGATGCTGGAAGAGGCGAACAACACTTTCAATTTCACCGTTCCAATGGCCATCTTCAAAGATGAAGGTCTAGTCGTTTTAAGGAAATATTGTTTTGGGAGGGTTCCCATAAGGTTACACCCCGCCCTGTATAGGATAGCGAAACTAACCTATCATTTGGATGTTGGCGGCATCTCCCATGATGGTCAAATTAATGATCAGATGGGCAATCAATCTTTTGGGAGAGCCGTCGGCATCCTGACCACTGCTATGTTCGTTTCTGGAACCCAACTCTAAGGCAGTCTCATGGCTCTCTTTCTAGCGAGTTTGAATGTCCGGGGCCTGAGGGCCGACGCTCGTAAATTTCGAGTCGCTACAGACCTTAAGCGCCTCGGAGTGGATATATGTTGTGTTCAGGAAACCCACTTGATTTCTGGGGACTATTTGGGTGCGCTGACTAAGGGTTTTCACGCTTATTCAGCGTACTTTAATTCTTCTGCTAGAGTGGTTTCCTGGCTGGTAAGCAAGTCTTTAGATGCGTCGTGTGACCCTAGCTTCATGGATCCGGGAGGGAGACTTTGCGTTCTGGATATTACCATAAAGGAGAAGGCATTTCGGCTCATCGGGGTTTATGCGCCCAATAGCCATTCTGAGCTCGGTTCTTTCTTTCGGCGAATCGAGCAGTTCTTGAATTCTACTTCTCGGACGGTCATTCTAGCGGGAGACTGGAACGCGGTCCTGGATCCCGATTTAGATCGTAATCGACCTAGGAGAACTAACACCGATCGGGATGCTATGTTATTTCGGGACTTCCTCGATAAGTTCGATCTTATCGATAAGTACCGGAATGAATGGCCCCGTGACAGGGTATGGACTTGGACAAATAGGCGCGGCTCCGATTCGGTACAACTTTCGAGTTATATGATCGGTTCTTAATTAGGAGAGTCGATGTAGGATTAGTTGAATGTCCAAGTTTTCATAATATAGTTTACTCAGACCATAGACTTGTTCGGGTCCGGGTAAACTTAGATAGACCTAAGCCTAGTTTAGCTGGGTACTGGAAGCTCAACACTTCGTTGTTCGATGTGAAGGTCTACCACGAACAGCTATTACTAACCTTACAGCGGGAATTGACGGGGGCTGTAATTGGGAATAGGAAGTGGATTTATTTTAAGAAGGTTATTAGGTCCTTTACTGCCGATTTTAGCAGACGACTCAATCTATCAACTAGGGCAGCTAAAGTGGCACTAGAGTCTAGATTAGATCGGGCGGTGGAGGTGGGGGATAGCTCTAGTGTTACTATAATTAAGGCCAAGCTGGCTTCTTTGGCTATCCAAGAACACCAGGCTTTAGTGATTAGGGCTAGGTTAAAAAGAGTGCCTAACGAGGCGACAAACATGGCTGCTGAACTGCGTGCAGAGGAGCATCGACATGCATTTGATCGACATATCGCTCGTGTCTCATTGCTGGATGGGAGACTCGTGACCACAAACGAAGGTATTCTGGAGGCTTTTCGTTCTCATTTCCAGGATCTTTTTACTCGAGAACCCGGTTTGTCTTTAGTACAATTCGACCCCTATTTAGCCGACTTTTCTCGTCTTAAGGTGACCGAGCCGGCTAGGTGCGAAGGTTGCATAACAGAGGAAGAAATCCGAGAAGCCTTAGGGCGGGTCGGCCTTAACAGGTCTCCGGGGATTGATGGTTTGCCCTACGAGGTGTATTTGAGAATGTCGCACATTTTTATACCCTTGCTGACAGTTTTGTTTAACTCGTGGTTTACGAACGGGTCTATTCCCCAGTACTTGACCATGGGTTTGGTGAAATTGTTACGCAAAAGCAAAAATGGTGGGGATGGGTTAGATAATTTTCGGCCCTTAACGATGCTTAATGCGGAGTTAAAGATTTTGGCCAAGATCTTAGCCAATCGTCTGCAACTTGTTTTGCTTGGTCTAATTAGCCCCGAACAGACTTGTTCTGTGAAGGGCCGGACCATTCAGGATAACTTGCACTCGATACGCTTGATCATAGATAAATTCGACACTGAAGCCGCGCTGATCAATTTAGATCAGTCCAAAGCATTCGATAGGGTGGACCATCGGTACTTGGAGGCTGTTTTGTCTGCGGCCGGTTTTGTGCTCGCAATTCCGCTCCTGGATTCGCCTCTTGTATGCGAACCCCGGTGTTAGGGTTGAAGTGAATGGCATGAGGTCTGGTGCCTTCAGATTATCCAGATCTCTTCGTCAGAGGTGCCTTCTTTCACCGATGCTTTATGTGCTTGTTTTGGAACCTTTCCTTAACAGGCTAAGGGTGAATCCGGTCCTGCGTGGAATTACTTTGGCAGGTTCTTGCACCATGTTGAAGTACTCCGCCTATGCCGACGACTTGACTGTGCTTGTAACGAGCAATGCCGAGATTAGTGTCGTCAACAGAGAAATCAGAATGTATGAAACGGTGACAGGGGCCAAAATCAACTGCGATAAGTCTATTGGCTTGCGCATTGGTCCTTGGAAGGGTGTTTCCTTGCAGGGACCCTTTGGCTGGACCGATGGGCCTTGCAAGCTACTCGGCGTCTGGTTTGGTCCTGATCTCCAGCTGGAGAAAAATTGGTCGGAAGTCCTGAAAGCGATTAGGGCAGCAGCTGGTCTGTGGTCCCGCAGAAATCTTTCGTTAAAGGGGAGAGCGGAGGTGTGTACTTCTCACATTTATCCGATCATCCTATATCGTCTTTCAGTGCTCCCACTCCCGTCGGATACACTGCTGGGGATGCAGCGGGCTCTGTTCAAGTTTTTGTGGCTTGGTAAGGCCCCTATGGTCCGTCGCGAGATTTGTTACCTTCATCCTTCTGAGGGCGGTCTGGGTATGCCTAGCATCGAAATTCGATGCCACACTCTTAGGCTGTTTTATCTAGACCGAATGAGTACACAATCTGAGGATAACGGTGTCTTTTGGAAGGAAGACACCAAGAAAGCCTTTCCGGCTTTGAGAAGTGTGCACTTGGATGAGGGGGAGGCACACAGGTTACCCCGAAACGAGTGCTCCTTCTATCGCGAATGTAGACATGCGTTGAAGTTCCTTTCAAGGGTGACAGAAAGCCTCTCTGACACCCTGCTGTTGTCTCGAAAGGCATTATATCGGGTAATGCTGAGGGGGACTGTCCGAAATGATAGGCCTGAGGGGCTCGCCTTGACGAGGGGGAGCTCCGCTCAATCTGACCATGGGCGCCTGGCTCAAGGTGCCTTGACGATGACGAGGCATCACTGACCTGGCTGGCGATTAGGAATGCACTTTTGGGTAGGTAAGAGGCTTAATTCAGCACGTTTGAGTAATTCTCCCACTTGTGTCAGATGCGGCGATGAGGACGAGACCATAAGTCACGTCTTCGTTTTTTGCCGCATCGTCGTGCCGCTGATTAAGCTTGTTGCAGGCTACATGGTTCGTATTCTTAACGTATCGTCTTTTGACCTGGAACCCTATTAATGTATGCAGCAACTGGGCTCCGACAACCGATAGGCAAAAACGGTTTACGTTTTTGAGCTTACTAGCGAGTATGAGACTAGGTGCAAGACAGTCTACGGAGTTGAGACCTTCACTTCTCTCGACCTTATTGCGATTTTCAAATATTACCTGAAGGCTCGCATTAGGGCCGAGAGGGTGAAACTCTCTTCGGCAGATTCTGGTGAAAGATGGGTGACTGGAGCACGACTGTGTAGAGTGGCTGGCGCTAGATTAGAGTGGTATCTGGACGTGCCTTAGGCAGAAAATATTGGGTTCAGGAAACGAACTATGCTTTAATTTTAAGTTAGATTTAGACTTATTTTAAGTTAGTTTCTGTTTAATTTTCTGTTGATGTTTTAGTTCAACAATTTAGCTAGTGTATGATTGATTCCATTACATGCCCCCTTTTATTTTGTCCTCATCCCACTCCCCTTCTTATTTTCTGCCCCACTCCCCTTCCCTCTCCAATTAGGTGACTGAGTGCCTGATTTGCCGGAGATGCAGGTCACCCTTCGATATTTTCGAAGGAGGTGGTCAGAATAAAACGTTGGGGCCTGCATCAACCACCTTTTTTCGAGTTTTCGATTTCGACCGGCAAATCGGCATCTCTGCCGCATTTCAATAACGGGGGGAGGGGCTTTTACTAATCTTTATTTCTTTTACATTGTATATATCATATTTTTAATTTTTAGTCCCCCCCTCCCCCCGTTGCATATTTCTTATATGGGTTTTAAGTAGGATTTCATGGTATGAATTCTTATGGTGAGTAGCGATGGATGTATAGTATGAATGCGGTATTATGGTAAATGATGGTCATGATTGAAACTAGCTAAGTTGAGTTTTTTAAGTTAGAGATGACCGATCCTTTTCCCACCCCTTTTTGGCCTTGTGCCACATTTTGTGTACAAGTTTACGCAAATAAATATTTAGGCACATTTAGGCACTAGCACTGCCAACACTGACTTGTGTATAATTTCTCTGTTCAATACAATTCATTATTATTATCTCTAAACCTGTTGTTCTTTTATTTCATTGTTGGTACCCTTAAACGGGTCCACAACAACTGGCGACGAGTGATTCGTAAAGGACTTCTTTGGAAACACCTTGGACCTTGCAACCTGTGAGTGATAAACCAGTGTCTACAACACGGTCAACCTTCAAAAAAAAAAAATTCTACCCGTTTGAAAAAAACCCAAAAAAACCTTGTGCTTTACAATTTTCGGGAAGATATTGGAAACATTGAATACATTCAATTTTGGGACGAGTCTGCCTTACAAGAAATAACCAGTTTAAACAATTACTGGAAGAAAAAAAAGACAGATTTTACTATTTGTGTTCTTCGTATTTCAATACGGGATTTTACCTCGTGCAACAAATGAAATTGGAATACCATCTGCTTATAAAACTGAAAGGTTTGAAAAAAAACAAAAAAAAACTCCATACTACAAAAATCTTTTATCGTGTCTGATATAGTCAAACGTATTTTGCGAACAGACTTGTCACTGTAAAATCGTATAGTCCGAAAAAAAATATGACAAGTAAAACCAAGTTACTTTCTTGAATAACTAGTCAATTTTTAATATAGCCATTACTTGCTATTTTGCATTTTCAGCCTACACTGAAAGGCAAACGGACTTATTGGAAAAAAATGTTCCAGATGCGAACAAAAATACAAATAATTTGTTAAATTAATTAACCAATAAGCCGGATTAATAAAATCGTTTTTTTTTTCTCAAAGAACTTTGAAAGAAAAAAAAAGATTAGCGAGTGCCGGTCGAATTCGAGACCCGAATGACGCAGTGATGAGAAGGGGTTGAGTTTGTTATTAAACAGTAAGCATTTGAAAAGAAAAAATAGTGAAGGACTATTTGTGACTAATTCTTTTTCAAGAAAGTATTTCTTTAATCATGGAAGATTTCTCGAAACAGATATTGGAGATGATTAAATTTCAATCAGAACAACAGAAGGCAAACGATGAAAAACATCTTGCTCAACAGAAGGCAAACGATGAAAAACTTCAGTCTCTACAGAAGGAATTTCAGTCGCAGCAAATAAGTTTGTTGAAGTATTTTGAGGAAAAGAATTTAGCACAAAAGCGAGAAGATAGAAAATCTTTAGACGAACAATTGATTGGGATAAAAAATTTACAATTAGAGCAACAGACTCAATCAGAGAAAAAATTTGAACAACTTGCACAAGCAATAATAAATACGACGAATGACGACAGCGGCGCGTTCAACCAAAATGCAATATGGTCGCTATAGAAACCTTCAACTATGTGCCTGAAGAGGACCTAAACTTCGAATCATGGTACCGTCGATATCAGGATTTTTTCGACATTGATTGTAGCACATGGTCAGAAAAGAAAAAGGTTCGTTTAGTTCTTCGTAGACTAGGTACGGCAGAGCATACAAAATTTGTCGATTATATTCTGCCGAAGAAAACGGGCGAACTATCTTTCAATGAAACCATTAAAATGTTAATGGAACTATATTGCCACAAAACAAGTTTATTCCACAAAAGGTGGAAATGTATGAACCTAACGCGAAAAGAAAGCCAGGATTACTCAACGTTTGCTTCGATCGTCAATAAACATTGTGACGACTTTAAGTTATCATCCTTGACAGCGGACAATTTCAAAGTATTAATATTTGTTCAAGGGATCGTCTCGCAAAACGATGCAGAGTTAAGAAGACGTGCAATAAGCAAACTTGAAACCGAGCCAAATTTAACATTGCAACAACTGGCCGAAAGCTGTCAACGACATATTTCCGAGAAAAAGGAGCATAAAGAAATAGAGGAAGCAGCAAATTCTAATATTAAAAATGTTCGTCGTTTTTCAAAAAAATCATACTCTTCGAAGGAAAAATTCAGGAAGGATTTGCCTCAAAGGTCGGATGAAAAATTGCCAAAACCACCCTTGTTGGGGTTGCGGGGACCTACATTGGTACCAGAAGTGTCCTTTTAAACGAAAAAATTGTGACAAATGCCATAAAATGGGACACAAAGCCTCACATTGCAGAAGTAACACTAGAAAAAAAGTTACATAAAAACAACTAGAATTAATGGTGGCAGCCTAAACATACGAAAGTATGTTACGGTAAAAATGAACAATCAAGATGTATAACTACAGCTTCATTCAGGGTCTGACCTATCAATTATTAATATTAATACCTGGAAAAAGATCGGCAGACCGACTATGCTACGCACAGATAAAGTGGCTCGATCTGTAACCGGAGAGAAAATAAACTTTGAAGGGGAAGTCATTTCAAAAGTGACACTAAAAAATAAGACATTAAAATTACGCATGTTCGTAATGAAAGATACAGGAAATTTGTTCGGTTCAGATTAGATTCAGCACATCCAGCTCTGGGATTCGCCGATAAGCGCCTATTGTCAACGAATAGAGAAATTTTCTGCTGAAGCAGAAAAATTGAAGAAGGATTTGAAAGAGTCATTCCCCAAGGTGTTTTCTAATGAATTAGGACGCGGTACTAAAATGAAGGCGAGTTTTGAACTAATTGAAAATAAGAATCCCGTTTTTAAGAGAAAACGAAGTGTACCATTTGCCTCTCTTGAAAAGATTAATGCAGAAATAGACCGGTTGGTGGAGAAAGGTATTTTAACACCAGTTGACTACTCAGAATGGGCGGCCCCAACCATCTACGTGAAGAAAAAATCTGGAGAGATCAGAGTGTGTGCCGATTTCTCAACCGGTTTGAACGATGCGCTGAAAGATTATCACTATCCTCTGCCGACACCAGAAAGGGTTTTCACAAAACTAAACGGTGGAAAACTGTTCTAAAAAATTGACTTGAGTGAAGCCTATCTGCAAATACCTGTAGAGGAAGATAGCTCTAAACTTCTCTGTATTTCGACACACAGGGGACTACTGAAATTCAATCGTCTCCCTTTTGGAATTAAAGTGGCCCCGTCGATTTTTCAGCAGGTAATCGACACGATGTTGAGCGGGCTCGATTTTTCGATCGGCTACCTTAACGATATCTTAATGAAAAGTACGAACGTCGGGGAGCACCGTGAGCACGTAAACAAAGTATTCGAAAGGATAAGCGATTTTGGTTTTACACTCAAGGAGTCAAAGTGTGAATTCTTTCTAGAAGAGATCAAATACTTGGGACATGTCATTGATAAGAATGGAAGACGTCCCGACCCAGAAAGATTTATAGCCATCAAGAATATGCCCGAACCGAACAATGTTACCCAACTACAAAGCTTCCTGTGTCTCGCAAACTATTACGAAAAATTCATTCCCAGTATGCACAAATTGCGAGCCCCCTTAAATGAGTTACTTAAGAAAGATAGTAAATGGGAATGGTCCGCCGACTGTCAATCTGCATTCGACAACCTAAAAACGAAGTTAACTTCAGAATTATTTCTTACTCATTTTAATCCAGAGCTAAAAACTATTGTTGCAAGTGACGCCAGCTCCTACGGCATTGGGGCGTGCATTTTGCATAAAATGCCGGATGGCTCAATGAAACCCATCGCGCACGCTTCAAGAACTTTACTTCCTGCAGAGAAAAATTACTCTCAGATTGAAAAAGACGCGTTGGGTATTGTGTTCGCAATGACCAAATTTCACAGGTATCTACACGGCCGTCATTTTATCCTACAAACAGACCATAAGCCACTTATCACCATCTTTGGATCAAAAAGAGGCTTGACAACCTACACAGAAAACCGCCTACAGAGATGGGGTATAATTCTGTTAAATTATGACTTTGAGATGGAATTTTTACCGTCAAAAAGACTAGTACACGCAGATGGTTTATCGCGGCTAATCTCAAAGTACACAGAACCGCTTGAGGATACAGTTATAGCATCCCTTCGGTCTGAATATGACTATAGTAAAGTACTGTGTAACACAATAAAAGAGCTGCCAGTCACACTTGGCGATATACAAAAAGAGGCAAGAGAAGATAATTTTATTATCGAAATTAAAAATAAATTACAAACAGACGATGAGCAAACGGCAGAAGCTTTTTCAGTCTGTTGCGACACATTATTATACCGGCAGCGAGTAGTAATCCCAGCTACGCTAAAAAAAATCCTGAAGGATTTCCATAAGGGGCATCCCGGAGCGACACGCATGAAGAGCCTAATGAGATCTTATGTGTATTGGAAAAACATGGATAGGGACATAGAGACGAAGGTGAAGGTCTGTGCGGGCTGCGCGTCGGCAGCGAAAGCACCACCTATTCAGTACTGTCCATGGCCAAAGACAGAGTAACCATGGTCCCGGATTCACATAGATTTTGCGGGGCCATTGGAAGGCTTCTACTATTTAATTATAGTCGACAGCTACTCAAAATGGCCAGAAGTTGTTAGATGTAAAAACCCAACAACGGATGTCACGATATACGCGTTGCATGAACTGTTTGCCCGATTCGGAGTGGTGGACATTGTTGTATCGGACAACGGTACACAATTTACTTCACGAGAGTTCAAAGAATTTTGTGAAGACTTTCAAATTAAACATATCACCACTCCGACTTACCATCCGAGGTCAAACGGACAGGCAGAAAAATTTGTTGATACCTTGAAGAGAGCGTTGAAAAAATCGACGGGCACGCCGAGAGAAAAGGCACTCCAGCAGTTCCTTCAAGTGTATAGAATTACACCCAACGAGAACACACCAGCCCAGGTACCACCGGCGGAAGTAATGTTTGGAAGAAAAATAAAGTCGGTATTCGACAAACTTTTACCAAAACAGGTGAAACCGACCAACATTACGGCACCAAAGAAGAGTTACGAGGATGGAGAGAAGGTGTTCTTCCAGGAACACCATGGAAACAAAACCGTGTGGGAAGTGGGAAAGGTACAAAAACGATTGGGGCGGATGGTGTACATTGTAGAGGGTCCTAGAGGCACCTGTAAAAAACACATTAACCAAATGCGTCGTTGCATATCGGACGACCCAGGGGAAGGCCCATCGGATCAGAGTGAGACCATCATGGAAGATCTATACGACGCATTTGAGCTGCCAACACCAAAAACGCCTCCGGAACAGAGACGTTCATCAAGAAAACGTAAATTAACCGGGAGTTTCGAGGTAAATCCTAGGAAAAAGATATACCTTGAGATTCCGGGGGAATGAGTTTCGGAAGGGGGTGTTGTGGGTGAACCTACCTACCCTTTAATAATAACTAAATGGTAGCAACCGGCTACCATAAATACCGGCTTTTGCCGGGAGAACATTTGGAGGCACATTTAGGCACTAGCACTGCCAAAACTGACTTGTGTATAATTTCTCTGTTCAATACAATTCATTATCATTATCTCTAAACCTGTTGTTCTTTTATTTCATTGTTGGTACCCCTTAACGGGTCCACAACAGGAATCTTTTCAATTGTTTTTTTTTTCAGACATTTAATCCATGTCTTGGTATGGTTGGCCATTTGTGATGGGATTTTGTTCTTTTTAGCTCCCTTTTTGGCCAAGTCATGTTGGAAGCTGACAGTGTTTTGGGGCTACTATGGTCCACAATCACCTGTAGATGGGAGGACACCTGAACTGCCTCTATCACCGATTTTCCTTTTAGGACTGGGGTTTTGTGATGACGGGGTGAATTCTTTTTTGTCTGTTTTTTCTTAACAGATTCAACAGAGGCGATGCATGGTAGCAACTCTACTTTTTATTGTGAGGAATCGTTGATTTTACCACTGGTATTAATACCAAGTGGTATATTCACCTCTTTAACCTTCAATCGGTTAGGGTGAAAGGTTACTTGGGCTCAGTTTCTTTTCAACCAGTCTGTGCCTAATATAAACTCCAGATCCAAATCTGGAGTGATATATAACCTTGACGAAGCCTTTAGCTTCCTCACTTTAACGGGTAAGTGAGCCATGTTATCTACGACCATCTTTTGTCTTTTTGCCAAAGTAACTGTTGGATTAGAATTCCTCAGTTCCCTTTTTTCCGATTTTAATTCCTCAAAAACTGATGTTTTCAGGAGCGAGACCTGTTACCCAGTGTCGATCAGTGCCTCTATCAGTCGATCCCTTATTTTTACCGTACAACCCATTCCGGAGCCTTGGTCGGGGAATTAGTGTCCCTGGGCTCCTCTACATCTTCGAGGATCTTTTCTTGTGTTTATTATTCGGTGGGCCTGTTTCGGACCGCTTTTACCACCTCCCTGACATCCATGCCCTCTGGGGTTCATATTCCCCCGGAGTCGTTCTTTCTTCGAGGACTTGACATGGTTACACGTTCGAGTACCCGGCGTCTGATCATGCCGGTAGTAATGTGTGATTTTCGAGGGTACTCTGGTTTTTCCCTTTCCTGTGGTTAAGTCATTTACTTTTCCATCAGATGACAATGGGCAGTCCCGTTCTAGCCTCTTATGGCTAAAATGCCCTCGCCGCGGTCTTCTAGATTTCGTCGAAGTGTACGCACATAACTTACTCTTTACAACTTTGGTTGCTTTGCTACAGCTGTAGCAACTATGGGGTTTCTTTGACCCTTTCCCGCTGTAGACTTCAGTCTTAGGTACACTAAATCTGTTAGAAGCCTCCCTTGGGTCCCCGCTGTCAGTAAACGCCGTTTAATATGCTATCATTTAGAATAGCTTGTTCCCTTTCGTGGCCACTTCGGAGTCGCTCGTAGACTTTTCCCTTGTCTCGAAGCAGACAAAGCCTCCGATAAGGTTGCCGGATTGGATCTGGTCACATCCTCCTTAATGAAAGGGTTATTCATAGCATCTATGAAAAATTAAAATCGTTACACTTGCACAACTGACTTTCCTTCATTTCGGCGTCCTTGTATTTTTACTTAAAAAGTCAGTTCATCCTATTTGCTAAGTCCACGAGTGCCTCGCTCTGATTTTGCCTTATTTTAATTAAAGCCCTAGCGGCATCGGTGGTATTTATGACTTCACCATACTGTACCGCTAACTGATTGAGCAGGTTTTTATTGGTGGTATTCGGATGGTCGTCGAGATATTTTCCGATCAATTCCGAAGCTAGACCGTCTGAGAAGTCATATGCCAGGTTTACTAGGTTGTAGACCCACTCTTTCTTTTTCAGAGCAGCTAGCCATGGCCTTAAGTCAGAGGGGTTCCCAGTAAATATTGGGATCTTCGATCTACCTGTAAACACTGTATTTGGAGGGGGGTTCTGTGTTAGCAATTTTGTCTATTTCTTCTTTTTAAGTAGCAGACGTTAACAAAAAGCTCTAGTCACGAAATACTTTTATAAATTATTTCCCAACAAACTAACAGAGTAATGAGAGCAGAAGAAAATGGTCACCTACCTTAGCTTGTGGGGTTTTACGGTGTGCTCTGGGTTTTTTCTTCTGTTGATGCAGTGATGATCGTTCCGGTTAGAAATGGCTGATCTTTGGATTGTGTTCATGGATATTTCTTTGGGTTGTGTCCGTGGGTTTTTTTTTTGGTTCCAAGTGTAGTTGTGATTGTCTGTTTGTATCCGCGGATTTTTCGGGTTGTGTCCGTGGTAAACCTGGGTCTTATCCCTGGTCACTCTTCACCAATGTAACAAGTTCGTTTGTCGGGGGCGATCTTTGGAACGGGACCAAATGTGATCGTCGTTATCACCAGTGAGCAATCATCGTTTGGACGAAAGTCACTGCCGGAGAGTGTGACTTGGTGATCCGCGCCGTGGAGACGTCATTGAAAGGACTCTTATAGTCTTGGCATAGTACCAAGCTCCCAGAGTATTGATTTACTCCTTTCCAGGAGTTAGGCACTAGGCCAGTTTTTATCTTACTCCCACAAGTAAGATGTGACCAACGGTCGGGTCGGGAAAGTGGGGTTTAAAAATTGCCTGGGCAGCCCCGTCGGCATTCCTCGGTAGGAGCGCCTCGGGCAGTAAGCAATAAACTTACTCCTCCCCAAAGAGGGGAATGCAAAGTCTGGGAAGGTGGGCATCCCAGAACTGCACAGGACAGACCCATTGACCGGCGTAAATCAAGACCCGAAGGCCAAGACAACACCAGTATGGGGTGCAGTATCTTTCGGGACAGATACTACACTTTGATCTTAAAGCTCCCAGAGTAGCAACGATATGCACATCCCCTTTTAATAGAAAGGGGATCATGGATATTTAGTAGGCTTGCTGTTGGGCTGGCTGTTTTGCTCGGGACTATAGACTAGAAATCAACGTTATGTAATAATGGAACAAAACCATTTTTACTTTTAAATATAATTTATTATATTTCGAAAAGAAACATAATTAAAACAAAAAAACTCGAAGATTCGACTGAGTTCGGCCAACATGGCAAGCATGCATCTTCCCCGTTTGAAAAGCCGACTGTGTTATTTCGCTCCAGACTGACCGAGAGAAAAAAGGGAGCGGAGAAGATACAGAGACAGAGAGGGTGAGAGAATGCACAATATACAACACATTAGTCATTGTTTTGATAAATGTTTTGTTATGATTTAAGAACCCGTTCTTGCTTACCAACACATCTCGAATGACAGGTGCTCTGATCTCTTGAACCTATCACATGCATCTGTCATTGAATTGGTGTAACACCGACCTTCAGTCCTCCAAAACACGACCGAAGCAATTGGTGCACCCACACGCCCGAAGCGGAGAGAATTACTGTACCCGTGTCCAAGTTTGACACAATGATCGTTGAATATAAGGAAACTTCAGCTTCCCAGAAAGAGCCACGCAGCGTTGTGCCACATTATTGTATCGACATTCTTTTCAAAGAACCAGAAAAAAAAACTGTTTTTGCTCGCATATAACTAAAATACCGACATAATTTGCAGGTAGAAAATTATGAAAATTGAAAGAAAATCGAAATATCGTAAGACTATTAACATAACGCGTGAACAGGCAACTCTCAGGAAAAGACATAAAAGGAGGCTGAAGAGGGTTTCAATAAAATGGCCTTATAGGTCGCCTTGGTTAGGATTTGAAACCGACGGTGTAGGATAATAGTGACAAACTCTCATTCTAACATTTAATAACAACTTTATTGGGTCGTCTTCCTCGGTAGTACGTGAAAAAAAAGGAAAGAGGTTAGTATGTCCATAAGTATGGACGAAGACAAAAGCTAGGAATTTCCCGTTATTATAATTCCCCAGTGGGGAAAAGAGAATTGTTCATATTGTTGAATGTTTGTACACCGGCTAAAGTGACAGGACGTGTCCATATGTGTATACAAGTATGTGTTAAAGTCAGTTCACATGTAAGCAATTATGTGTGTGTGTTATATCAAGTCCACATGTTGAGGCAGTAGCCATTTTGGCGTCTTGTCGAAGTCGAACCCAGGGCCAAAGGCCCGGGAAAATGTCTGTTGCGTCCCTAGAGAGGGGGGTATGTGTTTGGCAGTGTCAAAGAAGGAAAGAGAGAGAAAGAGAAAGAGAGAGAGAGAGAGAGAGAGAGAGAGAAGTGTCGCCTCATGCCGCAGAAGTAAAAGAGAACGGGTGGATGGCGGTCACGTGTTTATATGATTATGCTAGCCATCTGAGATTCGCCTAAAAGAAGGCCACTGATTGGTCAAGCCAAGGAGGGAGTAGTTTACCTGAACCAATCAGCATGAAGCTAAGAAGTCATTGATATTTAAACAATATGGCGGCTTGTAGGAAACTGCTACAACGGTACCGATGTTATTCTGACCTCCTACAAAACATTAATATATATATGTATATATACAGGGCTTTACAGAGCCCTCCAAAAAGGAGCGCGCTGGAGCGAAGGAGAGGAGAGCTCATTTTATATTCAGCGGGAGTTGAACGGGAGCAACTCCATTTGGGACTAAAGAGCGGTGGTTTTATCGCTCCGCGCTCCTCGCTCCAAAATTATTTGATTTTTTTTAACATTAGTTTTTATTCAGCAATATAAAGGAAAAGTAAAGAAAGTCTCAGAGTTTACTCTGAATTATTTTAAAAAATTATATCTCTGGTAAATGTATATGAGAAAGAGAGAGAGAGGAAGAGGGAGAGGAAGAGGGAGAGGAAGGGAGAGAGAAGGAGAAAGAACGAGAGAGTTACACATGGAAACAGAAACTGAACTTTTCCGGGTTTTTTCACATCTATGTGTTACATTTTTGATAGGACAGTGTTTTTAAGGCAGGAGACAATTTGGCGTCAAATGTCTTTAAATGAGGCAGTTAGTCTATAGATGTCTTTGAAGTTATTTTCTTATAGATTTGAACTTTTTTGTATTTATGAAAAGGATGTATATTACTGATTGAATAAATAATCCAATTTTTCTTTTAATTCGTATTTTTAAATAAAGAATTTTAGGTCCAAGTATACTATAGGGGCCGTTGGATTTTCTCACCCATTTCGCTCGGTATACACACAAATGTTCGATAACATCGATTTTTGGGGTGAAATGGTACATTTTGTCCTGACAAAAAATTATAATTTATTTTTTAGCATATATCAAATTGAACTTTTATGCCACATTTATACCC
The DNA here is from genome assembly GCA_963556195.1 of Sepiola atlantica. Classification (NCBI taxonomy): domain Eukaryota; kingdom Metazoa; phylum Mollusca; class Cephalopoda; order Sepiida; family Sepiolidae; genus Sepiola; species Sepiola atlantica. Next base: position 149,328,032 of record OY744518.1, on the reverse strand, counting down.
GTCGTCATTTCGGTTACATTTTGTTATTCTTAAATTCACGACTAGTATGTTTTAACCTAGTATGTTTTAACAAATTCGTTAAATTCTGTTAAAACTTGCTTTTGTAAATAGAATGTTCAAAGTTTGTTTTTTGTGTGTAATAAAATGTTAGAGCAGTAAAAATATCTTTAGTCCAAGGAAAAAATATATTTAGTCCAAGGAAAAAAACAATAAAAACCAACATGGCCGCCAGCGATTAAAACCTGGAATTAAAGTTAGATTCTCAACACTTTAAAAAGTAAATGAGAATTTTATTTCAGGACCAAAAATATAATTAAGACCAACAATCAGTTTCATCCAAAATTTGGGCGAATACCAAACGAAATGAGCGAAAGAAAAGAGAGGTCCCTATTCTACAATAGATTTCAAATATAGACGTTTTAACCTTTTTTTATTCAAATTTTTAATTTTAATAAATGTTTTTGCCCGACCTAGGAAAACTTACTCCAGTTCATTTTTCGGTGGAGGAAAATTTTACCCGATATTTTTTCAACTCCCAAGGTCTAGGCCAGATATTTTGTATGAAATTTTAAGACATTAAATGGATCTCTGAATTGTTTATTGACAATTTATTGATATTTTTTGCCCGACTTATGAGAAATATTTTTTTGTATTCAATCTTTAAAAAATAAAGTTCATTGGGTTTTTTTTCGCTCCAAATTGTACTATTGAAAAGAAAATGGATAAATCGATTTGTTTGAAAGTATTGCGCGTTTCTCTGTTGTAAATAATAATATACATTATACAATATACTTACATTCGTAAAACAAACAAATATTAAACAACAGTACGACGATTAATGTTGCCCTGGCTGTCTCTCCACTCACAGAGAAATGTTTCCTTTAAAAAGAAAATAATCACTAATAATGTTTAAAAGTAAAACTTTATTTACTTAAAACAAATCTAAATATATCGGGTCAAATTTTTCTTTTCCTGACAAAAATAGGTTGTTAATGTAATGAATATTAAAATTGTTTTAAAATACTTCAGGGATTTTTCTATTTCTATTTTATACCTCAGGAAACGAAAATTTACGAATAATCCTATAATTCGTCCGACATGTTCTCCTATAACTCTCAAAATATTAGCGAGATTTTGTCAAATATTATCTTACGGTCTTACACTTAAAATGAGATCTTAACCCATATTGACGAGATCCTTTGACGCCCACTCCTATCCTTCGACCACTCATTGACAGAATAGAACGTTTATGAAAGAAGGTACATTTTTTATTACGGAGCGCTAAAAAAGAGCCGCTCCTTTTTTATATGAATTGAAGCAGGAGCGGCTCCTTTTTGAAAAATGGGGAGCGTGAGAGGAGCCAGCTCCAATTTTGTGCGTTGGGGCAGGAGCGGGAGCAGCTCCAACAAAAGTAGTGGAGCGTGTAAAGCCCTATATATATATATATATATATATATATATATATATATATATATATATATATATATATTACACCATTTTATTTGCCTTTACAATCTAAGGAATTTATCAATCATATTGAATATTTAAATGCGATCAGTTTAATCATCTTGGGGATAAAGACAATCTCAAACACGCGCATGCGTACTGGACTTGTAAAACCTTCCATTTTGTTTTCTGTTTTGTTTTTTTTTGTTTTGTTCTTTTTCTTGACAGGGTTGATTTTCAATAATTTTCAGTGAACATAAGAATGTAAAATCGGATTTGTGTTTAGATATTTAAGAAAAAAAACAAAAAAAGAAACGCTCCACATTTTTATCTGGGAGAAATACAAAAAGAAGAAGAAATAAGTATAAAAAAAAAATAAATACAATTATACAAACCACTTTATCTGAAGTTATCAATTTTGTCGCTTTTTTTGTATTCATTATTTTCTTTTCAGTAAAGCATTCCTGTACTGCCCCTCCTCTGCGCACCCGTTTATTTTCCCTCCGTTCTATGAACAACGAATAATGGAATGATTGTCAGGAAACACTTTCTTCCATTACACGGCTACCGTACAGATTCCTCTTCTGAAAAGAAAAGCAGTTTAAAAGTCTTTAAATAAAAATATTTTCTTTACCAATTTATTTATTATTTTATTTTGTTTTATTACTTTAACTTTTTAACTTTCGATAAAAATAAATTCTTAAGAAAACAAGTTGAAAATATTTGCGATTCATTAAAATTTAATTTTTCGTACCGTATTTTTTGTATTTTGTTCGTATCATTTGTTTGCCCATGTCAGGGCTGATCTGTTAGTGATACTATTTTCAACCTCATAGCTAATATGTTCCTTGTCAAAACCTTGTAAAATCTACAAGTTTTTGTAAATCTTTAATATTTCACAGGCATGCAGAATAGTTGCGATTACAACAGCTTGGGGTGGATAGAGTTTTCATATACTTGGAATTTGAATCAACTGTTTTAAAATTATATTTTATGAATTTTGTAAACGCAACATGTTCTACACACATTCTGTTCTCAAAGTTTTTCTTTCGGGTTCCGTCAGCTGACAGAATTCTACCAAGATATTTCCATCCAGGTGGAAGAATGCAACGGTCAAACCAATACCCAAAAATAGTAACCTGATTTATCATTCAGATTGCATACGCATAAGTTTATTGCCGGTTTGTTCGATGTTAATTGAAAAGTTAATTGCAAAAGAAATGGTTAATTACTTGAAAGAAACCAACGACTTTGACACTTTACAATTTGTTTCTAAGCAATCACATACGTAGTACAACTACAGTGTTCTTAAACATCAGGGATAAACTTTCCTTTCTTCCTCCACGTGTGTAGCGTCAGGAAGAATTGCTATGAAATCAATTTCTTTCCAGGGGCTTCCAGAAGAATTACACTGCTCGACCGATTGAGGGACACGCGGCTCAGATGGTATTGACATGTGCTGAGGCCAAAAGCGCGAAAACTTGAGGTGCATTTTTACTACTCCAGTGGCTTTGGAGATTGCCCCATACTTATCGTCAGGCGAAATAGAGATCCAGCAGAAGTAGCAGTACCCGTCCGGTGGCGATCTACGACGACTACAGGTAGCAGCAACGACCTCGTCTGTATAGATCTAGCGACAACAGTCAGCAGCAGCGGTTCCGCTCCTGTCACCAACACATCCAAAGCATGTGGACCAGATCTTATCCCTGCTATAGTAATAAAGAAATGATCTGCTGAGCTGGACCCTTGCTCTCTCCTAACAAATGCCTTACAGAATCTTACTTCCCTGATAGCTGGAAAATTACCTGTGTGGTATCAGTTATTAAGATATCTGGTGAAAGAACTGATGAAGTTAGGGCGGTAGCGCTAGATACCTTAAAGGTCTTGATATAATAAGATTTTTCTCAGCTAAAAGAAAGATCCAGGTCGTTCTCAATGGTTGTACATCCAGACAACACTACATAAATGGTCGACATTTGGACATATATTATTCTTGATATTTATAAACAACTATCCTGGTCCAATTGTATCTGAGATGGGTGTATTTACTGATGACACCGTGCTTGTTTGAGGAGAAAAATCCTTTTTTTAAACTTTTTCCACGTTCCAGAAACTGCTGTACGGATCACCATTACACACTGCGACAGGCCGAATCTTAATGATTCAAAATGTCTGACAACTTGTCAATACTGTCACCAATTCCACCACAATTATCATCGTCATTTACCATAGTAAGTCAACTAGCAGAACCGATCCTGCCCCCAACAAGAGTCAGCAGCCTCCGTTCCTGTCCCAGCATTATCATCATAATCAGTTTTTTCTGGAGACTATTTATTCCTCAAGAAAGTAAAACATTCTCTTTTTTATTGTATACTCGTGTTGTGTCCCTTTTGTTGCTCCATTTCATCAGGCCTATTCTTTTATACTTTTTTCTTGTTGGCGAGAGTCGTGTTACACTAGACGACTGGCTACCGTTATCTGTGCCACCCCCTCTTACTACAAAGTCTTCAAGTAGTTGATTATCATTCCCCATTGAGAGTGGCGAAGATGCAAAGTTATTAGCAGTAATAACAAGCTACAATCCAAGTATTGAGCACTTAACAAGCCCTGTTGGCTTCTTGAGCTAATAATGGAAAATCCAAAATGGAAACAACCCCCCCCCTTTCTGGCTGACACAAGATAACAGAGGCTATCAATTGTCGAGCACTTAAAAGATGGCAACAAAATTTCATTTAGATAATGCCTACTGTGAATACTCTTATTAAAATTCTATGGTCAATATCTTGCGAAATAGCAGAGGCACAAAGGAATTGTCAAGCCGAACATGAAGGAGAGAGAGGGTCAGAGTGTGAGCAGTACAACTGTAACAACGTCCCCGTGTACAGATACAATGAGACACATTTAACGTAAAGTGCATGAAGTGGGGACCGACATCTTACGCTTTGTTCTTGTCGATACAGGATCTATTATTCGTTTAATAACATTAGACTGACATTAGATCGCAATTTTCTATCATAATTTAAATCTCATCAATTCTGTAAGCAGATTTTAATGATCACGAGATCATATATATATATATATATATATATATATATATATATATATATATATATATATATATATATATATATATACACTAGCAAGATGATCAGGCATTGCCCGGGGTAGAATGAGAAACCCTATGCTACCCTCAGTGTATTTAGTGTATTCAGTGTATTCAACATATTCAAATTTTGAGTGTGGCCCAAGAATGAAAATAGCATTGGCCGAGTGATATAGAGTGTAAGTACAGTGACAGTTTACTCCTTTTGAGGTACACTCGGTATTTCCCAGGAATGAGGACAGCTGTGTACTCCTGATTCTAACCCTGAACTCATATTACAGTTTCTATTCTTATCTTCTGAATTTCTATTATTTTCAAGTTATAAAATAAATAAAATAAAATTAATTTGTTCGGCGCGAGCGAAAACACCACGATATAATTCTACCCACTTTGATAAAAATAAAACAAATATTGTTGGTAATGTAGATTCAGAATATAATATAATATATATATATATATATATATATATATATATATATATATATATATATATATATAGTAAGCTATGAAAATATATTTATGGCATGAAACGTGGGAGCCTCTGTACACAGAGGCTCCCGCCTGTCATCCTCGGGGAATCTTCAGGCTAAAATGCATGGAGTTATTTTTGCCGGGTGTTTTTTTTATATACACGGCTAGCTAGTTAACCAATCAGATTATTTGTTGTTCTCTCAGCCAATCGTTGGGCTTCTCACGAACAAAGGTCTAGTTAGTGTTACTTCCTATATCCTGTTCTATTTTTCTGTTTTCTATAGATTGGCCTATATCCTGTTTCTTTGTTGTGTCAATATAATGGGTGAATTTATTTTAACACGTGGTTCCTTGTATTTCTATTTTAGGTTTTAATTTTTAAATTGTTAGGTTTTTGTTCAGTTTAGTTTTTTTTAACTTATTTGTTTATTTATTTATGTATGTATTGTTAGCCTAAGGTAAATTTATTTCTGTGTAAGCAACTGTTTGCTATTTCACTTCTACAGTTTAATAGAATTCGGGGGTCTTTAAAGTTTAGGATTTCAAATTTTTCATTCAGACATAATCTACATGGGTCGTCTTAATTTCTACATGTACTGGCCTGTCGTATTATTTTTCATTCAATTATTGATGAGCGTCCATTTTCTTTGAGCTCCCAGTAGTGGTTTGCTAGTGCTGTTTTAATCTGACGTTCTCTGTTTTCAAATTAAAAAAACAGACAACTTATATGTTAAGACTTTTTCTATACAATTAATTGGAGGCAAAATCATTTGGTGAGTTAAGCAACCGAAACCGAGTTTTGGACAGGTCCATCGTTTACAGAGGTAAAATTGAATTGTATTTATGTACCAAAGTAAGTAGGACTAAAGAACTTTTGATAGTATAGTTGATTAACACCCTCCGTTAACCCCCCACACAAAATTAAACCTTTTTGAAGCGATTATGTGTGAACACATTGAAAAACTCTGCGACAAAACAACACCAATTATTTCAGAATTTATAGTGGGGGGGTAGTATCATTTTATCCCCAATTTCCTGACGTTTTAGCTTTTAGGGCAGTTAAACATTTTTTTAGTGTTGTTATTGGGATATATGGGAGTGAGTGATTCTACTTTTTAGACGATTATGTGTGGTTGTATGACGTTGTTACTCGGACATAAGTTACTGGTATGAACGTTAACTACCCTAAAATGTATAATGGTGCTGAAATGGAGATTCAATTAAAGTAAAATGTATATACGATACTGGCTCCTTTTTTATTTACGTTGTATAATGCTGACAACGAAAGATAACGTATCTCACTTTTTTTCGAAAGTTTTTTTTTGGAAAATGAAGATGTTAAAAAAATTGCAGCAATCTTAGTCAAAAATTAAAAAAACAATAAAACAGTAAAAAAAATTAATAAACAATGAAACGCAAACAATATTAACGAACAACTAAATTCTAAAACCAGTCTTTTTTGTTTTATTCTTTCCGACAAAATATGTAAATGATTATTTCTATAATTATTTTCAAGCACCGCAAAATATTACTGCTCGCTATTATTGTCGTGGATTTGCTGTCTGTTTTTCCTCCAATCTATAGTGGTACAAGTATTGTTAATATTTATGTATTTTGGAATACTTCGTAAGCAAATCTCTATTTTTGTTGGTGATTTAGAATAGTCGCCAATTTGTTTTTGTTTTCTCAATCTGTAGTGTCACGGGGAGTTTTAATATTTATATATTTATGTATTCTGGAATACTTCGTACGTAAGTTTAAAAAAAACAGCAACATGTTACGTTAAAGTTATATGCGAATCTAATACCGCCACTGTAAATTCTAAAATAAGTGTGCGTGTTTTTTTCCGTCCGATTAGACTGCGAATTCTAAAATAATTTTGTGTTTTTTCCAGCTGGTTAGATTCTCCATTGTTGTTGGTGATTTAGAATAGTCGCCAATTTGTTTTTCTTTTTTTTTTCAATCGGTAGTGTCGCGGGTATTATTGATATTTATATATTTATGTATTTTGGAATACTTTGTACGTAAGTTTAAAAAATCCCAGCTACATGTTACGTTAAAGTTATATGCGAATCTAATCCCCAACTCTAAATTCTAAATTAAGTGTGCGTGTTTTTTTTGTTCACCCGGTTAGACTGTGAATTTAAAAATAATTGTACGTTTTTCCGCCTGGTTAGATTTTCCATTTTTTGGTTGTTGATTTATAATAGTAGTCTAGACTTCCGACAGTAAGTTCGATTAAGATATACGATGACAATGTTATTTCTTATTTTCGTTACCTAAATTATTATTTTGAACGTCAAAAACTACTTTCACGAAACCGAGAAATTAAATCAATTAGGCGTCAGGCAAAAGTTCCTATTTAGACTCGCTCGACGTACTCTGCACACTGTTCGTTAAAATGTTCCGTTAATGCAAAATGTATCGAAAGAGTATATGGGATATAAAGTGAGAATGCCTGAATAAATTAAAGTGTATTTATAGGGAGCGTTCGTTAATTGATTAAAAAAAATAGTGTACAATATAAACAATAGTAAGAAGTAAAATATGAAATAATTGCGGTGATTTTCACCCTATTAAAAGGTTCCCGGTGACTGTGTGAATAGGTATTAGTGAAAAAGTGACAATTGTTGGGAATTTCTCTGTATTTAGAAGAGCAGATTACCTAGAAAAATGTAAGATATTTTTAAAGAAAACGAAACGAACTCATATTTTCTGGAAATACGCCGTAGGAATTGGAATAAGTGGATGGCAGAACAGATTATCATATAAAGCTTTTGGTTTTAAAGCTATAATAGCCAATGGAATATTGGGAAAATCGACTTTATTTTGTTATATAGATTAAAAAAGTATTGTCCAGGGCGAACGCAGACCCCATGATGTTATTGTATCCCGTTATATCAAAATTATATATATATATATATATATATATATATATATATATATATATATATATATATATATATATATATATATATATATCATTTTACAAGATAGAAATCTATGTTCCAAACTTCATGAAAAATCTATAAAGTAGTCATTATTACCATGAGTAAATTCATTTTCAACAGTCTTTTCTCCCTTTGTCCCCATAAAAATAAATCGAACATAACTCATTACACTCCCGTTTATGTCTAATATCTAAGTTACAAATTTCATGATACGGAAAGTTACACGGTTATACACACAGACTCTCATCTTTATATATATATATATATATATATATATATATATATATATATATATATATATATATATATATATATATATATGCTAGTAGAATACTCGCCCTGGAACGGATATATACAATAATCATATCATTAGTTTAAAATTGTAAACTGTTTCTTTCTTTCAGGTGTACGGTACAGTTTCGATGGAAAGCCCTTAATGGTAAAGTTAAAAGAATAATAATGTGCCCACGTTACTAACCCCGTTCTCTAGAATACATATTCCATAATTCATAATGACCAGTTCAATAGTTTAGGATTTTACTAAGCACATACATATTATTACGCTTACACCTACACTATAACTTTAAAAATTTCTACAAAATTGGTGTATCCAGCTTTTTAAGCAGATTTTTTTTGGAGGGGGCTGGTGCAAGTTTGGGTTTGGGCACCCCCTAAATAGTAAAGGGTACAAAAAATTATCTGCCTATATTAATTACACGTGTTGCATAGAATATATATTCCAAAATTCATAATGACCCCTTAATTTAGAAGATTACCCTGTGCACACACACAGACACATACAGACACACACATGTGTGTGTACAGCAAATAAAGAAAATTTTAGTTTTAAGGGAGACAATTCTTTTTATATTCTTCAATTTAAAGATATGAGTTATTCCCCTTGCGAATTTTTTTCCTTCGGTCATGATTGGAAAATATTTTTATATTGCCAGTTTTCTGGGTGGGACTACATACTTGTTTTAATAAACTGTAGCGAAGTAAGTTATTATAGTGCAAATAACATGGTACAACAATTAGAAATGAAAATTGGCTAGTCAGAATCAAGATTTGATGTGTCAGCTTAAATGCTGTCTAGGTTCAACTTTTAAATCTCACAAGATAATTTTATATGATAGATATATTGGTATCTACAGACAGACTATTTTTCGGTATCACAACTCTTTGGTGTGGCTAGAGAATTCACTACTGTATTCTGAGATCGAAATCCGACCGTTTTAATAATAATCGTTTTATTACGCTATCGGAAAGGTTACGAAGTAAGTGAAATCTTAATGCTTATATTAAGCATTATCTGCAGCTGAGAGTTCTCTAATCCTTTCCTATATACATAAAGTGCTCTATTTATTTTACACAATTTTCTGGAAGAGCTACGAGTTTGATAACCCACGACTACATGAAGTCGGCTTCACTATAAAGAACACATTGATGTTGAGACTCAGTGAATTACCAGTCGGCATAAACTTAATGACCCTTAGAGTTCAAACTGGAGAAAACTCTTATGCCACAGTAATCAGCGCATATGCCCCCCCTACACTCGATGCCGATGAACAAACCAAGGAGGCGTTCTACAATGACCTTGACAAACTGATTTCTGCCGTTTCGATTTGAGATAAAATTATTCTTCGTTATTTTAATGCGAAGGTTGGTAGGGATTCTCAAATTTGGAAAAGAACCATTGGCAAAGAGGGTGTGGGTAAAATAAACTCGAATGGAACACTTTTACTTTCAAAATGTGCTGAATACAATCTCATTGTCACTAACACGCTTTTTAGACAAAGAGACAAATGCAAGACCACTTAGCAACATTCACAATCAAAGCATTGACATCTTATAGACTATATTATTGTTCGCACACGTGATAGGAGAGATGTTCTAATTACAAAATCTGCTCCACTCACCGAGGACTGCTGAGCAGACCATCGTTTAGTTCTCTCAATAATGAGAATGAAGCTGCATAGTAGGAAGAAAAAACGGAATACACCTAAGAGGCTCAAATTCAACTTCGAATTGCTGCATGGTTTCGACTAAGCGGCTTCAGCTACAGTAGTAATATCTTCTTCAGCAACTACCTGGCCAACATCCCGCCAGTGTGGAAGAACATTGGCAAAAACTGAAGTCTGCCATTTTAGACGCATGCGGGGAGTCGATTAGTTTGAATAATATTAAAATCAAGACGGGTTTGACGAAAATGACAAAGAAATAAAAGATCTAATCGAGCAAACAAGAAAGCGCTTGCTTCACATCTCAATGACCCGAACTCGGAAGCTGGTTGTCCAGAGATGTTCATAAAAATAATGAAACCTCTTCACAACGATATGGCTGCAACGGTAATCGCAAATGGCAGCTCTGCAGATCCATTCAAAGTAAAATCTGGGGTCAAACAGGGATATATAGCGGCACTGACCTTGTTTTCAATCTTTATTGCGGCTGTACTGCACCTAATGTATGGTCAACTTCCACCTGGTATATCTATAAACTACAGAATGGATGGTGGAGTTTATAACGTGAGACATCTGAAGGCCAGAACTAGAACAAATATTTATTCTCTTATTGAATGTCAATATGCAGATGATAATGTACTTTGTGTCCTGACTGAAGAGGACTTACAAGCCTCGATTAATGCCTTTGTGGATGTATACTCCAAACTAAGACTAAAAATCAATGTTCAAAAAACTGAGGCGTTATTCCAGCATTTACGTCAAGATAACACCAGAAATCCTCCTAATATCTAACTAAGTGGCGAATTACTAGAAAACGTAGATCGCTTCGTGTACCTGGGTAGCCACCTCGTTTCCAATGCCACCATTGACGACGAAATCCAATATCGTATAAGGTGCGTAGGTGCTGCTTTTAGTAAACTTTGTTTCAGAGTATTTGATGATAAAGATTTGAGGCTTGATACCAAAATATTAGTGTATTGTCCTTCCAACACTCTTGTTTGCATCGGAGATCTGGACGACATACCGCCGACATTTTATAGCACTCGAAAAACTACATCAAAGACTTTTACGAAAAATGTTGAAAATTAAGTGGCAAGATCGTCGATCAACATCAGTGTTCTGAAAAATCTGGTTGCTATAGTATAGATACTTTAATTATTAAGAATCTTTTGAGATGGGTTGGTCACGTTGTAAGAATTCCTATCCTAAGAAAATATTTTATTCCGAACTGAATGTGGGAGCTAGGAGGGTTGGAAGACAGAAGAAGTGGTACAAGGATTGTTTGAAGGAGGTGTGGAATTGATTATACAACATGGGATGCGAGTGCACTTGTGAGAATGAAGTGGCGGAATGGAGTAAGGAGTGGTGTGAAAAGATTTGAAAGTGAACGTCGTCATTACGTTGAAGAACTGAAAACAGCAAGAATAATGCGCCACGAAAATCAATTGCCAAACAATAATGAATGCCCGATTTGTGATAGGATATATGGACTGTTTTCTCATATGAGAACTCACAAATGAAGCCTCGTTTCGAGTGACGGTCATGATGATAAAAGTGCTCTATTTATTCATTATATACTAGCAGAACCCGCGTCCCGGCGTTGCCCGGGGAAAATACAACAGACTGATTTTAATTTTTAAATGAAATAAATAGATTCAGAAAAGAAACCATTTCACTGTAAATAATTTAGTTAATTAAAATAGGATGTAACATGGACCTAGCGTTGTTATGTTTGTTCCAACAGGTCTATCCTTTACAGAGATAAAAGTTATTCGTACAAAGCTCTTGAATACACAATGTTTGATGTTTTACCTTCTGGTGCCAATATGTATAGACATTGTGGGGAGCCTACCCTTGAACATCCTACATAAACCTGGCCATCGCTAAAGCAAGGTGAAATCAAGTTTAGACCAACCACTGCCAATGATTGTCCTTGGGACTTGTTAATTGCCATGGCAAAACACAATTTAACTGGCAACTGAAGCCTTTTAAATTCAATTGCAGAATCCGATGGAATAATGGGTATTTTGGGAAGGAATGTCAGTTTGCTCTTAGCCCCACCAGTTAGTATTACAGCTTCTATCACATGAGGTTGCATGCGTTTAACTCACAATCTCATTCCATTGCATAGCCTTGGAGTATCAAGATTCCGGAGTAACATAATTGGGCATCCAGATTTCAGCTTTAATTTGTGTGTTGGCATACCAGGCAATTCTAATGAATTGAAAAATTCTGTAGGGTATTGTATAGTCTGGTCATCATCGAGAGTAAAATCCACAGAAGTGAAAGTTTGTTCCTCACCTGGAATTTCATCAAGTAGTTGCTGATTGATGACATGCACCATGCCATTTTTAGGAGCTATGATTGCTCTCTCCGTTAGCCATTAATGATGCACATAGTTTTTGGTTATATTTTGGTAAACTTTGCTACTTCTGTTCTGTGAGTGATGAAACAATTGATCTAATACCTGGAGTAATAACAATCTTGCCATTGTTAGTTGTTGCAAGCTTGCCATAACCTATTATTAGAAGTAGGGAGGCAAACTCACCAGCCATTGGGTCACTATTGAGATGTACACACATGTTTGTAAATAACATTACAGTCTTGATGTACTTCCACAAATATGCAAACATGCAGTTCGTCAGTGGGACTTCCACGTGGAACAATAGGAAGCGTTTGTTGGAAGTCACCTGATAATAAAAGTGTTATGCCACCCATAACAACATCACGTCTCTTGAGATCACGCAATGTTTTATCTAGAGCCTCAAACGCTTGTTTATGTGCCATTGTACATTCATCCCATACGATCAAGGAACAATTCCGTAAAATTTTAGATGAATATGATCCTCTTTCTATCTTGCAAATTGGATCAGCATCGTTTGTTAAGGATAATGGCAACTTACATGTGGAGTGAGCTGTCCTACCACCAGGAAGAAGAGTGGCTGCAATATCCGATGATGCCAGATCCACCTAACTTTAGTAAGACTTAACTTAGTAACAAATATTTTTCCTATACCTCTGTGTGCATCAAGAAATATAAAGCCACCTTGCTGATCTTTTACAGTATTAACTACAGTATGAAAAGCATGAATTTGCTCATTATTTAGTTGTGCGATACCACCCCGAACAATTGATGATTGCTCATGGGGTTGATAACTAATTTCACGCGTCCATGCAGTAATGATAGGTGAGGTAAAACCCAACTTTGTCAGTGTGTTACCATTCATCTTATAAGTTACATCTCGATATGAACCAAAGCCATATTGCAGATGTCGTTTGAAAATGTTATATCTGTTATAGCTGTTGATTGCATTCCCTAAGAAAGAAATATTCACTAAATGCTTCTTTTTGTGCATCCCAAAGTCGTTTTGGATGGGACATTGCACATGAAGTCAACATGATGGCAAACAAATGTCTCAAATTGTTTGCAGATTCAGATATAGATGCTTCCTGTAATGTAGCATCCCAATGGTTATCATCGTCAAGTAGTCCATGTGCACTACATGCATCCCTGAATGTAGTCATAACTTAACCATTGATCGTTTTTAGGTCATTAAAGCTCTGTGGACCTCTAACATGGTGTAGAAGCAGTCTCAGACAGAAGCATTCAATTTGATTTGGATGCACAATGTATACCCTGCCCAAAACTTCTGGGTTTTTGTTACGCACGGATAGTCTGGAACCGGCTTACCCTGTAATCGTCGCTTGAAGACCGTAGTTTTAGTGTCCCAGGTATAATAAAGTGGAACTTCAGAGTACAAAAGTGAACATACAAAAAAATCTGTTTGACACAATTTGAAGAAAGCCGTTAGAGTAGTTAAAAGTGGATTTGCAAATCTATCTGCTGCAGTCCTTTCAGTAAAGTATATCCGCTGTCCATTTTCTAAATGGACTGACAGGTGAATAACTGGGGGATGATGTATATGTATGTGAAAGTTAAGTATTCTCCAAATGACTTCATTGGTTGATAGTAACGTCCCGTTTCGTATCTCTTAACTTCATGATGATGCATTACTTGCAATTATGAAGATAGCTTGATCACTACCTTTATTTACATATTTAATTGATTTCAAGCTGTTGCAATATTCAACATTGATATGTGCATCAAAAATCTTACAAAGCAGTTTATTATGTTGTACAACCCATCGGTTGTCTACAGTAACTGTTATGTTGTCAGGTAGGGTAACTGTCGTCTCAAAACCTCCAGCTAAAGGAAATAGTTGTCGATATCGTGGGTAGTCATTTGTATCCAACTAAGTTTCACTTAAGAAGTGTCTGGGATACCTCTTACTGCAGTGTCAATCTTTCAGACATAGTGAACATCTGTGTATTTTTCTACACATGACCCATGAATCATATGGTACCTAATGATATCATGTAAAATAGGATCTGCCACTGTATCCGGAATTTCTGCACTGATAACTGAATCTATGTCAGAGGATCTCAACTTTTGTTGAAGCCAAACCAGACAATGAGCATGTGACAATCCTCTTTTCTGCCACTCAACAGTGTACATGCATGCTATGATAACTCCGAAAATGTTTCTTTTCGTTATGAGTTGGATAAGGATACCTAGCTTTAGATGAAAAACTCTTGCTATGAGGTCATGACGATCATGTGGTTGTTGATTCAGAAGGAGTTCATTCACAATCTCAGGCCACTTCGGATTGCAGGTAAAAGTTATAAAAAATCTGCAGTTCCATATTTTCTCACATGCACCATCGCATCTTGCGTGCATTCATACATATAGCTGGGTCCCCCAGTAAATGATGCTGGTAGGATTGTCAGTTTACCAACATTTTCAGTAGCGCCATCAATACTTAGCGAGTCCTCAAGTGAATGTAATCAGCATCTCTTAGCTCCTTTTGATGCGTCTTAATGTAAGTAAACCTCTTGTGCTCTATTTTTGTATACATATCAACTATGTACTGTTGGAATAGCTTCCTACATTTAATCAGCATGTTAAAACTTCCTTCACGGACCATAATTCTATACGCATAAAAATCATTACAAGAAATCTTTTTTCCTACTACTAAGTGAGTGGTATGAGGATTTGTTTTCTAACCCTAACCCTTCTTGACCTGCACAATGAATGATCGGGTACTGTAAAGCGTCATATGCCCGATTTGTTTCAGAGATGAGTTGAAGTTGTTTGTTTCGGAGATGCAAAATGATGTCCTGATGATAGAACTCCTGACCAACTATTACAACAGCAACTTCACGTGCCTCGGGAACATTAAAACATATTTCATGTTCTCTTCTAGGAGTTTTGTCAGCATATATAACCACTTTCAAGTAATCACCTCCATTAGCATCGTCTGCATGTAATGTTTTAAGAAGTACAATTGTTTACTTATTTTTATGCCCCCCCCCCCCCCCCCCCAATGAATACACTATTGTTCTTTTCGGTAAATTTTAAATAGAGAATCGCCAAGTTTTCATGGATCAAATATTTATATGTTCGGTTTATTTATGTTTTCTTACTTTACTCAATGAAATTAACGGGGCAGACATTTTTCCAAAGCAGTAAATCTGCTCTCGATTTCAACAATTGAAATTAAGGAAACCAAAGGCAAGATAAATTACTCTTCAACCTACCTGTATAAGTTCATTTGTTTATTTTATCCTTAATTTTTTTTATAAATGATGTTTTAATTTAGTTATTTAGTTATTACAATAAAATAGCAGAATTTATCAAGTTTTTGTTTTAAATTTTCGTTTTAAGGTGTTTAAAGTCAAGGATCGATGGTTTTTGTTTGTTTCGTTTTTTTATTAGCGAATGAAAAAAAAACCCAGTTCGGTTCAAATTGTGTAGAAGTATCAAATTGGTTCGTTTTATAAATACGTAAAACGTATAATTATTGTTAGAAAAAACTAATCGATAAAAGCGCCCCCTCCTGAACAATTGCCGCAGTTGAGAAGGATTTCTCCCTCACTGACTGAGGATTGAAGAAGATTTGACAGTAAAAATAAATTGTTACGGTATCTGCAGTTTATTAAATTGATAGGTGAAAGTACAGAATGATAAGAATGGGTTTACAAATAGTAAAGTTAGTAGGAAGGAACACTAAGTAAAAACCAATTACAATGTTCTGTTAGTGTATTAATTGAAAGAAATTGGGCCATGTGTAAGGAAAATACATGCTATATTAGGTATGTAAGATAAATGTATATTGTGTAATAAATAAAAAAGGAAAACAATTATTTGTTTAAAGAAAGGAACCGTAATGAGCTTGAAAATCCAAAGTTATCTTTTTGGCAAAGACTATAATGTTTTAGCAAGAAAACAGTTCAGTTTCGCTTGCCGAAGTCGGAAAAAATGCTGAAAGAAAGATTGAAGACACACAAGACAGAGATAAAGGGAAATATGTATTAAATAACAATAAAGAAAAGTCTTGCAAAATTAATTGAGTTTGCGGCTTTAAGAAGTCCAACTAATAATAAAATGTTATTTAACGTCCAAGAAAATTAGACGGCTCTCTGAATTACTCAGTCTCCAATTGTCATATTCAAATTAAGTAGGACCTCAGTAACATGATTAAAGTCTTGAATGTAATATACACAGCAAGCAACTTCATCATAGGTAATGTTTTTGTCTTCATCGGAGTTACTTTAACTTTAGAAAATGTTATATAGGATTTCTAATTTTGAACGCCATAAACAACAAAGCCATATGTTTGAGGTGACGTATCACAGAATAAATATAATCTCAGTTGGCTATCAGTGTCTACAGCCTGTCTTGTGAAAAACAGGTCACTTAGTCCAGAGAGGTCCTCGGACAAATTAGACCAGATCGTTATTAAGTCAGTAGGTACCTCCTCGTCCCAATTCAACTTGAGCAACGGCAATCTTCGGAGAAGTATTTTTGCTTTAACTGTAGCCGGAGCACAAAGTGACAAAGGGTCAAATATTTTTGTTGTCTGAGCCAGAATATTCCTATTTAAGAGTATGTTTTTCTAAACTGAAGTGTTCGCAATGTTGATAGTGTCCAATTTAGGGTGATATTTATACCCTAAAACTTTCTCATATTCACAACCATGTTGTACAATTCTGCCATCCTCATTTATTATATATCGTAGGGGCTTACAATTTGAATTACACGACTTCAGCTGGAAATTTCCTTTTTGAAAACGAGGCACTGCATTTTTATAGAGGCTGATTATCTCCTCGGAAAAATTGCTAGTTATGCACAAGTTGTCGACATAAAATTGATTTTTCAGCATCTCAGTACATGTATACTTTGTAAAACGACTCATATGGTGCTTGAGAACATAATTTAAAATAAAAGGACTGGCATTGAAGCCAAATATCAATGTACAACATGGAAACAAAGCAACATATCTCCATCCTTCACAAAAAAGACAAAATCTATTTTTGTCCTCATCAGACTTGAGTCTGACCATGAGAAAGGTTTCTCTTATATCTTTTAATAAGACGAATTTGTTAGTGACAAACAAAAGCAAAAGTTCAAGCATGTTATTCATCATATTCACACCAGAGTAACATGCTTCATTGAGGGAGTAACCACCCCCAGTTTTTAGTAAACAGTTAAAAACAGGTCTGATCTTAGTAGTTACCTGTTGATCAAGCTTGAAGACCGGTCTATGGGGTATCCAAATGGACTTGTGGAAATCTTGTGGGACATTCGATGATCCCTCTTGACTCTTGGTGACGAAAAATATCAGTATAGGTCCTATCCAAATTCTTTTTTTCCAAAGAAATCATTTTTCTGTCAAGCACTTTAAGAGCGATTTGGAAGTTGGAAGGAACAGAATCGATTTTATCCTTATGCCAAGGTAAATCTATCAAATAAGAATTGTCCCTGAATTCAATAGATTCCTTAAAGTATTAATTGTACTCCTGTCATAGTCACCAATTAGTTCTTCGTCAAGGGAGGCAGCAGGTGAGTCTACAGCAAACATTTTTCCAAATTTCTTTCCACGTTGGAAGTTTCAAATACATCTGGAAAACGATGTGATAATTTGAAAAGGCTTTGGAGCTGATTTGATGAGGGTATAAAACGTGTTGTACATTTCCAAACGAGGCAATCCCCTGAGGCAAATCTCAGGCCTGCCCATTCATGCATTCAATAATCCTGGAGCCTTTTATGAATTGAAATATATTAACTCCTAGGATGCCATGAATTCTTATAAAATCGCATTGTTTTTCATTTGAAAATGCCAACCTGTATTTCAATTTGTCCAGGTTAGACTTCACTTGGCTGAAGTTACCGAACTTAAACTGGATACTGAATTTATCATCTATCAAGACCGAATAGGGGGTTGTTTCCCCTTCCCTACATTAACCTTCAAGAAAATCTGCTCAAGTCTCTTCACAGTGACACCTGGATAGGTTTTCATATGGTAATCCGTTGGTATAGGAATTTCCTCAAGATATCTCAGTTCTTTTAATATTTTTTTAGAGAAATAAGAACGCTGACTTCCGATGTCCAATAAGCAGTTAATAGTAGTTTTCTCAATTCGGTAATTTAGAGAAATTGCTGCAACAGGCAATATAATATCGTTTTCATGACCGTGTGAAAATAGAAAAATTAACCTTTTAGGACTGTTGCACAAATGAGCAATATGTGCTTTAAAAGTACACAATTTACAAGTGAGAGGTGATTTGCTCTGGAGTCCCGAGCAATTCTCACTTTCATGTTTAAAGCTGGTACATCCAGTACATTATTTTAATTGCTTGCACATCTCAATCCTGGCTTCATATGACGAAAATTTGAAGCATTTTAACATGGAGTGGCTACGTGCTGTGCAAAGTTTGCAATATATTCCCGAAGAACTTGTAACGAAATTCTGTAAAGCAGCATCTCCATTCTTTTTTTCATGAGCCTTGGCCTGGCCTTTATCATTTTTTGAATTACTTTCTGTAAACCGAAAATGATTTTTGTTTCTGGACAGAGCACGAATGGCATCATTGTAATGATCAAATATTTGTGTAAGGGAAGGGTAGTTCGTGCCCACTGTGTGGTTAATTTCTCTTCTTAAGACAGCTGGCAATTTTTCATGCATAATATGACTGACCAACAAAACATGTACGGTTTTATCTTCAAAAAAATATATCCGATATGAAGTTTTTAATTCGGACAAATCCGCTCTGACTTCAGCAAGGTATTGTTTCATAGACACAAATTCGGGGTCAAATTGAGAAGAAGTAGTAATGGTCTGTTTGAATATCTTATTTATTATAAAGGGAACATCCAAGAATTCTTTGGTTAGAAAGTCCACAGCCACAGTGTAATTTTGTTTTGCCGGATTTAACAGTGTCAGTGCAGTTTTTGAATTGAGCAATAAGATGTTTGTATTCAAACTTGGAGGGGTTGACCCCACTACACAGTCCTTTAATTTCATCATTCAAGGAACGAACTTCCACTAGCAATTATTTAATGATGCCCTCTTCTTCCCGAAAAGTCCTTTTTCTCAATCTCTCACGCTGTTCCAACATCTCTAGGTTAAGGGCAGTATCGTCCCTTAAAATATTTCTGGAATCAACGAGCGTCTTTACACCATTCAAAGCCATGAAAATTTCCATTTTACAGGTTTAAATGCTCTTTTGCTTTAAAAAATCAAAGTGTGGCTGAAATGGTTATATATATATATATATATATATATGTGTATATTATTTTTCAAAATAACACGTGTAATAATTATTTCTTAAGCACGTGTATGATTTGTCTTGAATAGACAAATTCATTTTTTTTGTGTGTCAGAACGTGTAGTTGTCTTAAGTAGACAGAATTATTTTGTTTGTTTTTTCGAAACAAAAAAATATGAATTTTCTTTTTTTTTAAAGAGTCACGTAGAATTTTGTTTTTCAGCACTTGTAGTTGTCTATAATAGACAGAATTATTCGAAACAAAAAGTATGATTTTTAAGAGTCACATAGAATTTTGTTTTTCTGCAGGTGTAGTTGTCTGAAATAGACAGAATTATTTTTTTTGGAGGGAAAAAAGGACGAATTATTTTTTGTTTTAAATGTCACACACGCGGATAAGTTTTTGTTGTTGTTTTTTCAGTCGACGTGTGTGTGATATCTACATATATATAGTTCCTTATATATATATATATATATATATATATATATATATATATATATATATATATATATATATATATATATATATATTAATCTGTGTAAATTAATAGAAACTCCTGTATGTGGCGAGGTGGCAGAGTACTCGCTTAGCATGCAAGTGACTCGGGTTTCGATCCTGTGTTCTACTGATGAACCCAAAGTAGGGCGAAACTCGAGTCTAGGACTTCCGGTTCGTTTCTTTCATAGATGTGAGATACGGCGTTGTCTGATTGTGGAAATAGGTATGTATATATTCTTTATGACTATTCTTTTTCCTTTGGTAAATATGTCCTCCGGTATTCGAATGATTCTTTTCTTTCGCAACAAGCAGCTAAACGTAAGTTTAGTTTTGCAAAATATGTTTTAGCAAGAGAACGGTTCAGTTTCGCTTGCCGAAGTCAGAAGATTCTGAAAGAAAGATTGAAGACAGAGATAGAGGGAAATATTTATTAATGTTGTTAAATTAAATAACAAAACTAATTGAGTTTGCGGCTTTATGAAATCCAACTAATAATAAAAAGTTATTTAACGTCCACGAAAATTAGATGGCCTTCTGAATTACTGAGGTTCCAATTGTCATACTCCTATTAAGGGAGAATATTCCTTCCTTGTTGTAAGGACCGGATCATATTCAAAAGGAGGAAGATTAAGGGTTGTTTTGATCTAGCAAGCCAAAATTAAGTGTCTGTTAATTGGTCAAGGAAAATAGTCTTGGCCAATCAAAATGGCTGTTTCAGAATAAGAGGGTTGTCGTGATGGACAAGATGAGAACCACCCAGGAAGAAAGGGAGGTAACCGGGTTTTTTTTATAAGACTTACAAAAAGTAAATTGTAATCCGTTTTCGGTTATAACTGACGATTCGGAACCGAAAAGAACAATATTATATCATGTGTGGGTAGCATTTGAGAGCTGGGGCAATAAAATGATAACTCAGTGGTTAGTGCTGTGTTATTATTTAATTTTGCTTTTTGTAAGTTTTCAAAATGCAATTAAGGTCAATTGTTTTCGTAGAAGCACCCAATGTTTTTGTAACAGAATTGATATAAAAATCAAAAAAGAAAGAAACTGTTCGATTCAAATTCTATAGAAGTAACAATTGTTTTATTTATTTGTAAATAAAGAAAACGTAAGTTTATTAGTTTATTTCATCCTTATTTTCTATAATTGATCTTTTTATTTAGATTTTTATTTATTACAATAAAATAGCAGAATTTGTCAACTTTTAATTTTTACTTGATAAGCTCTTTACGGTCAAGGATCTATTTTTTGTGTTTTCGTTTTTTTTTCGTAGCCTTTACTTGTAAGTAAAATAATTCTGTTTAAAAAAGTATATAATGTTTAATTTCCGATGTTTACAGATTCATATGTGATTATGTCTTATGATATTTTATAGTTAAGCATATTATAATATTACCTATAAGAGAAAACTAATCGATAAAAGCCCCCCCCCCCTCCAATGAAAAAATGCCGCAGTCGAGAAGGATTTCTCCCCTACGGACCGAGGAGAGTAGAGAATTTTCCAGTAAAAATAAATTGTTACGATATCTACAGTTTATTACATTTATAGGTGAAAGTACAGAATAGTTAACGAAGCCATGATAAGAATGGGTTTCAAAATAGTAACGTTAGTACGTAGGAACATTAAGTAAAAACCAATTACAATGTTCTGTTAGTGTAATTGAACGGAATTGGGTCACGTGTAACGAAAATACATGCTATATTAAGCACGTAAGATAAATGTATATTGTTTAATAAATAAAAAATGAAAACAAATATTTGTGTAACGACAAGAAATGTTCTTTTAGATAAGTAGTATTGAAAAGTTAGAAGGACCAAACAAAAGTTAATTAAGAGAATAATTATCTAAATTGTTTCGTTCATAATGCTAGCGATTGTGAAACTATAATGAGATTGTTTTAAATTAAAATATTCTTATAATGTTATGTTTATGTTTAATGTAACAATGAAACATGTATTACTTGTGTTATGTTTATTTTTTATGTTATATAATTAAGAAGTGTACTTACAATTCGTGGAAGTGACTTATCGCAGAAGTGTTGTTGTTGTTATTGTGTTTGCTTTAACGTATTCCGTTATTCCCTAACGTAGTAATGTTATGAATACGGAATAACGGAATGATAATCGGGTAATCTGTACTCGGAGATATTTATGTGTATGTGTCTTTGTAATGCTTATTGGCTGTGAAAATCTAAAAACTTTTTTCGAACCGTTTTACAGTAAAAAACATAAAAAAAGATGAATACCTAACGTGAAAAGAAAAACACAAATGTTGCATTACACGAAGCAAACGAATAGTGATAAGGGAAATTGGTAAAGTCGATTAGCCGAAGAGATTCTAGAACCCATTATAAATCGGTTAAAAGTATAAGTTAATCTGTTCGTTTAATGTATTCCGTCGAAACCGGATTGAGAATAACTCCCTTTGTAATAGGCTGAAATTATGTAATCCGATATTCTCGCCAATGAGAGGAAAGTGAGGGAGCGTCTATTAAATTTGTGCGGAACGTATTTTATTATGTATTAAAATAATGGCATATGAACAGCAAATAATAAGGTGTCAGTTTTTAAGAAGTATCCGTTGTTTATTAGTTCCCGGTGTTAGTAGAAAAATATTAGAGGGAAAAGTTTTTGCTACCACCTATACGGAGCATGTTATGAGGAAAGTCGAAGATCGTGGCCCAAAAGTAATATTTTGTGTTAGCTGGAGAAAAATAATAACAAATTTACTAGAACACGCTCGAGTGAATAAGCGTAATGTAGTGTTGAGTTTAGTAGCGTGTTATGCATGTGGTTATTTTCCTATTATTCTAAAGGGTGCACCGGAAAGATCGTCTTAACTTTATATATATATATATATATATATATATATATATATATATATATATATATATATATAAAATATATATATATGGTTATGGCTGGGATTTCTTTTAAAGATTATGTGCATTTTTACTTTTGCCCTGCCATTTTGTCGTCCTTTGGGAATCCGACGCTTGCAGTGAGGACAAATGGGAAACTAGTGTTATTGACGGACGTTGCAGCGAAGAATAATAATCAAGCATACATGAAAAGTGCGCAATACATAAACGGGGGTGGAAAGAGAAAATGTAGGAAATGCAGTTCCATATGTGAAATTGTCTTCTTATTGTATGTCGTTTTAAGGCAGAGTACAAGGAAAATAGACACACACACACATACAAACACACATACAAACACACAGACACACGCATATATATATATATATATATATATATATATATATATATATCAATTGGGTAAAAAAATAAAATGAATCAATAGAAATCTGCAAATATAAGGAATGTATACAAAAAGTTCTCAATACTATTCAAGCAAAGTGTTATTCGGAGTGCTCCGTCGGAAACAACAGTTAAGAGGTTGTATGTTGACATTAAACGTAGCCGTACAGATGCAAATGGTGCTCAACAATCAGGTAGCCAGAATTAGGCAGTTTTTACGAATAAATTTTTTTTTAAGTCCACAAACTTGTTTTAGCTGATCATAAATTGAATTTGCGCGAGAGAGAAGTGGAGTTGAAGACATCAAAAGACAGTGTATTACCCATGTTGCACGAACATTTGATATTGAGAACCTGTGTTCGAAGTGAGTGTCGTGTTTGCTCACAGTCAATCAAAAACGACGCATGAAAAATCCAGTGTTGTTTGCAATTGTTTCAGCGCATCAAAAATAGCTTTTGCATCAATATGTGACAATCAATGAAACAGTTCAACCAATTCACTGCAGAGTCAAATTAGCAGTCAGCTGTGTGGACAGCAGCAAGTAAAAACCGTCCACAGTGACCAAAGATGCGCTCATCAGCAAGCTGGATCTTGGCCTCCGTATTTCGGGCTGCACAAAGGAATTATGTTCATCGATGACCTTGAGAAAAGAAACTATTAAGAGCGAATATTATATAGTATTATTAGCGCGTTTGTAGTTATGGCAACAAATGAAGAAACAAAAAAGTGCCCTTTTATCAAGAAACTTCACCGTGTCACAAGTCGATCGCAACAATAGCAAAATTACATGGATTGGTTCCGTATCCACCCTATTCTCCAGCTTATGCCCCTAGCGACTACTGGCTGTTTGTAGATTTCAAAAGAATGTCCCAGGTAAAGAGATTTCGCCCCAAGGAAGAAGTAATATCAGAAACTGAGGCGTATTTGGAGGCAAAAGACAAATTGTTCTACAAAAAAAAGCATCGAATAGTTAGAGAAGCGTTAGAAATCGTGAAAAGCTATTTTATTAATTAGGCCCGTTGATTATTGAGTGATGTCTTATATATAACTTTTCATTGCTTTAACACATCGGTATAACAATTCATTTCTTTAACACATCGGTATAACTTCCAACAAGTTCAGATCCTTGCACTTATTTTGAATAAAGATATTTTAAATTGCCACGATTTATAGCGCCTCTTATGACGCCCTTGTCAAGCATCTTGTACGGCGTTTTATTGCTAGGTCGGGTTTTTATGTGAGGAAAACTAGCTTCCCAAAAGTGGGCACTCTGAATTAGGATAAATATAAAAACAAACCCAGTTTGGATGGATTCCTCACTTATTGATTGAGGAAAGTGTAGTATGAGAACAGATACTACACCTGGATTATAACCAAAAGACCAAGGCAGTTTGACCATATGTTTTTGTCTCGTGTTTTAGTCATTTCTCTAGTTTTATTTTGCTATGTCCATTCTGTCTATATCAGGCAGTTTGTAGTTCATTCAGATTCGGCCATTCAATAAATGTCAGACCAACACAATGTTTTCCTTTTTTCTGATTAGTTTAGATAAATCCCACGTAAGATGAAAGAATTCCCCCAAATCTCCCCGCTGCTGTTAACTTTTCTCTTTTTCTCTTGTACTTCATCTACTACAAAGACCATTTTTGTAGATGCCGCCTCACATGTTATTTTGATTTAGATTCGTAAAACTGTTGTTCCAATCTATGTTAGTGACAGTTGGTGAAAAAACTTTTCAAGAACTTTAAACCAAGTATTTCTGTCGTCTATGAAATATTGCGCATTCACTACTCCTTTTAATTCTATTATAAAACTAATGTGATCATTTTCCACGCTGTGCAAGTGTCTCCAAATTGTTAATTAATATATCGTTGTTTACTTGATCTCAAACAGCATTTTGAAGTTAGTATTTTTTTTTTATTCTGGTACGTTGTTCATCCAGGTGCAAGTGAATGTTGAATATCGGCTTTCCTTGTAAGACAAAAGAATAATCTACCTAGGTATTAGAAATTAAACTTAAAGCTAACATGTAAAGTTATCTCGAAATATTTTACAAGTAAGATCTGAATGGCATTTCAGCTGACATATTAAACGTTGATTCTGACTAGCTAATTTTCCTTTGTTATTGTACCATGTTATTGACAATATAATAGCGTACTAAGCTACATTTTATTTTTTAAATGTATGTAGTCCCGCCCGGACAACTGGTAATATGGTAACATTTATCACTTATGATGAAAAACTCAAAATCAGCAAGAGGAATAATTTATATTTTAATTGACGGATATGAAGAGTTATTTATTTTACAACGAAAATGTAATTTCTTTTTTGTATTAGTTTTAAAAATGTGTAAATAAATAACAATTAAACTCCCAAGTGACTTCACTGCATCTCTGGCAACACCGGGTAGGTACAGCTAGTATATATATATATATATATATATATATATATATATATATATATATATATATATATATATATATTCCTTCATAAGTTGAACACTGTTTACGTCGGCTGACTATCGCACCAGCTCTGTACAATAGGATTAAACTCTCACCAATTTATTTAATTGTTATGGTGGCCACAACTGTTAAGGCGTCGGAATTTGAGTTAAACATGACTCTTGTCCCAGCGTTTTGAATACTGCGACCGTTTTGAATAATTATCTCTACACTGACGATTCCGTAAGGATGAAACGTATACGTATGTAGATAATCTCTCTCTCTCTCTCTCTCTCTCTCTCTCTCTCTCTCTATATATATATATATATATATATATATATATATATATATATATATATATATACTATTGTGTATACCTCTGTTAGTCTGTATTAGAGCTAAAGTGGAACCGAGAAAACATCCAATCGGCCCTGTGCGCGCAGGAGAAATAGACTGATTATAATTTGGTTATCTTCTATTTTCATGCATGCGCGTCGATTTGTTGCTTGACATTTAAACTCGTTTGCTATTTTGTTACTGTACTCTGTGGCTTTTATTTTCGTATCTTGTTTTAAAAGTTGATCTCATATTGTTTTATTTTCGTTTGCATCTACGCTAGACTGATACAATACACGCGGGTCGGGTATGTCTCCTACGTGCATGCATTACATAACACGTAACACTTTCATAATAAGATAGAATTGTTTATATCTTTCAAATAGAATGGTAGAATGGTCAGAACATAAAACCAAAACCATTAAGGCAGTTTATATTTGGTAAGTTGGTGTCGACTCGAAATTAAGTTTACTTTCATTCCAAATCGATGCACTGATAAAGAAAAATATGTTCAATAAGATAAAACAAAAGAAAAAAAACTCTTTTTATGCAAGATAAGAGCCAATAAATGCTGATACCTGAGGTATACAAATGTAAAATACTTTTCCCTGTTCTTCTTACTTATTAACACGTGGATGCATTTTCCCGCCAGGCTATTTACACTGCGGTATTTTCCCCGATAAAATGGCCGACACCTCCGGTGCGATATTTAAGTACAATCTTGGATGTTGCTTCTGCTTTGCTTAGTAACACGATAGCGATTTCGACTTGGTGCACTTTCGATATACAAACTTTGTTATCTGTTTCCAATATAATCCGAAAGGATTTTGATAATAACGTGTTTGCATACACAGTATGATAACATCATCGTTGATAACATCATCGTTGATAACATCATCGTTGCAGGATAAACCATGGAATCCATAGATCTACATAAAGGACTGTTTGACTAAACGTGATGTTTGCCACCGTCACATTTAATAGATTCATGATTCACCATTTTTTACGCTTGATTTGATTGGTCTTTTAATCATTGGATATTTTTTCAAGAAACGTCCCCTCCTTTAAAAGATGCCTCGTCCTTACGGTGTTCCAACTGGTAAAATCCATTATACAAATGAACGTAAAGTTCCATTTTTTTTTCCGAAAGATAAATATTGTTTTGAAGGATGGATTGTGCAATTTAAAATGAAAATTTTACCCCAAGGAAAAACACTCTTAAATACTGCTTTACAGAGCAGATATTTAATTAAAACTTAATTATTTAATTAATTTTGTGACCTTATAATTGACATTCACCCACAATAAAGTAACGACGTAGTATTCATCGATGCATATTTAAATTATTTAGAAAAGCGTTATTGTGATAGAGCACAAAATCAATCAATTTATGGCTTTTAACTGAATAGTATCTAACATATAAAGTTATCTTGTGAGATTTTCAAGGTTGGGCGTGAAGAACATTTAAGAAGTACGATTATTAACAAAACGGTCGGAATTCAATTTTGTCTCTAAAGGGCTGTGATGTCAGGAAGCAGTCGGTCTGTAGATAACTATATATCTAACATATAACATTATCTTGTGAGATTTAAAAAGTTGAACCTAAACAGCATTTAAGCTGATCTATCAAACTTTGATGCTGACTATCGAATTTACATAAGCGATTGTTTTACCATGTTATTAACACTATAATAACATACTTCGCTACAGTATATTTTCTAAATTGTGTAGTCTCGCCCGAACAACTGGCAATATGGAAACTTGTTTCAATTATGATAGAAAAAATTAAAATAAGCAAGGGGTATAACTCACATTTTCAATTTAAGAATAATAAAAACTTTTCTCCCTTACAACTAAGATGTTATTTCTTTTTCTGTGTATATTTTTTGTCATAGAATTTTAAACCAAACGCTTGGATACAAAGTTCACATTCCATTCTCCAAACCTTTAACATTCTTTAAAGTGAACTTGTTAAATCATCTTGCTGCCTTTGTTAAGTATTGAACCCATAACCTAAAGATACCTTGCACATTTTAACTAATCTATTTCCAAATAGTTTTGAGTTTATTCTATTTTTCAATAGAAGCGCCCCCCCCCCCAAAAAAAATCACCCTAACCCTGGTTTTAAATTGTTTAGTTTTGTTTATTATATTTTCTTGGCTTTTAAAGAGTAGTTGACAAGAGTTTAAAATAGGGCTTGGTTACTTTTTAACTTATTTTGCAGCTGTGTAAACTAAATTTCCAACCCGGGGACATAAAGTGAGAGACATTAGCATTTGCTGAAACAAACGGGCAACACTATTACAGTTAGTCTTCAAAGACTTTTACTTCAGCAATGGTGATATGCCTAGAATTCTTCCAAACTGTCGGTTAGAGAGTCTCCAGACTTCAAGAATATTCAAATGGAGAATTTTGCCCTAAAAAAGACTATAAATCAAAGTATTCATTATGCAATGGAATACAAAGAACGGAAAACGTTTCATAGCATTAACAATTTGGAAGAGAAATTCAATTTTCTTGATAGAAATTATTGATGATATTGATAGGCAGCCAAACATACATATATGCCGCATCATAACAAACATCAGTCTGTCTCATGTAATTAAATCAAATTTTGCAGTGCACGTGTTTGGCAGTGATGTGAAAATGAATACTCTAAAGGAGTATAGTATTCCTGACGCCACGTGACGAATGTAAATACTCTTGAAACGATGATGGAAAGCATGAAATAATATCAAACATTAACTCAAAATGACAGAGGAAATATTTATTGCCTTTCACCATGCAATTTTAGAACTAACAACAGTTCGCATAGAATAAATTTAAATCACATAGATTAGCTGGCAAAACTCAAACAAAATATGATCAATATATATATATATATATATATATATATATATATATATATATATATATATATATATATATATATATATATTAAAAAGGAACAGCGGAAGACTTAGGTTTAGCCCAACTGTTGTGTGGGCTTTTTCAAGAGTGAAAAATGTTAAAAGTGCCACGTTTAGCATTTTTTTTAGCTCTTAAAAAGCCCACGCTCGCTACAGTTGGGCGAAACGTTAAGTCTTAGGTCTTCCGCTTTTCCTTTTTAATTCATACAGTCGGATTATTTTATCCTTTCATTTATCATATATATATATATATATATATATATATATATATATATATATATATATATATATATATATATATATTAAATATTACAGACGATATCGTTTCGGGCTTTTTGTCCTTATCGGTGCAGAGGTGGTGGTTGTAGACAGTCGCATGGATCGAACGCAGATCGTAGATTCAGGCTAGAATTACGAGACAAACGCTCGAGACCACATGGTTACCGACAATCAGCACAGGCAGTAATTGAAATTAAGATATATTTACCCGATGAGGCAGAGGAAGCGTTATTGTTGTCTAGAGTGTTTCTCGGCCGTGCGGAAATGGCTTTGTATATATATATATATATATATATATATATATATATATATATATATATATATATATATATATATATATATAGGGTGAATCAAAATGAACGCAAATTTATATTGTTGAACTCTCTACGACGGCTTCCTTTAAATAGGATTAATCTCTCGCTAATTTATCTAGTTGCTCACAACGGTTGTGAAGGCAAAGACGTTGGAATTTGAGTTTGAAATATGACTCGTGTTCCGGGGTTCGAGTGCGGCGACAGGTATAATTAATTCTTCTCTAAACTGACGATTCCCGTAATGATGAAACGTACACATATGTAGATAAAAACAAATATTTATAATTAATTACACACACACACACACACCCACACACACACACACACACATATATATATATATATATATATATATATATATATATATATATATCCACGTCACATGTTTTAGTGCGAAAATAACTAAAGAATGCAGTCAGTTTTAAAACTTTGTCTGGATCTTAATAACTAGCGCATTGAATTGAATAATTTACAGAGAGGTAACTGGTATAAAATGACACAGGCACAAATGATGATGATGATGATGATGATGATGATGATGATGATGATGATGATGATGATGATGATGATGATGATGATGATGATGACCGGTGCAAAAACGTTCTTCCTGTTATACTCAACAAGTGATTGCTGTTATGTAGTTTTTCAAAAAGAGGAATTGCAACAGTTGAAAGACTTTAGTAACAGGAATATGATGTGACGCTTGACAGAAACAACTATTTTCAGGGAATTTACACGGTATCTCAAATTTAGTTTTATACTCATATGATAGTAAATTTCTAATAAAATTTTCATATCTTTATTCTCTAAATCAAAGAAAATAAGTTATGTCTATAACATTCGATGTTTTGCCAAATGCTGATCTTCTTTTTGATGTTGACTCTTTTGCCTAATGTCACAGCATTGAGAAAAAAGAAAAATGTTTTTAGAGTTCTTCTAGCATTCTGTTAAATTATGTTTTGTTACCTTGAAAATAGTTACAAGTTTAGCAAAAACTGGATACTTGAAGCATTCAACTAAATTTTCCATAGCATTAGTTTATGGCAAATCGCTAGAGGCGCATTCCCTGAGGAATTCCGACGGATCCGATCGTGGCTATTTGTGTGGGTAATTGTTAACGGCGATAAATAAATGCTTACATATAACAGTAAACTAGACATCGTGTCACCTCTAGCCCTCGTGGATAAGATAAACAAGCAGCTTGTGTTAAATTAAACGTATACAACAAATCATGCATATGGCGTATTGCGTTATAAAATGATAATATATAACGTCCAAAGGTGTTATTAGTCACAGAACAGACAAACTAGAAACCAAGCTTGATATGCCGTAAAACAACAAACGTATTCCAGCGTATAATTATAATGATAGTTTATCATCAATTCAGTTTTCTATTTTTAGCCCATTTGTTTACACTCGGTTAGCGATACTTGTTATCCCATGTTCGTCTGAGAAGAAAGGAACCATTCGTCACACACTAAACGGATTAAAAAATAACGAGAATTTCGTCCGCCTACTTAATCGGACATTACTGGCGACCGACACACTTAAAAAAAACGAACAAAACAAAAAACGTTTGATGTTCATGCAATAAATCGTACATCTTTATTGTTAATTCTCGCCCTTCAGCAAAGGAGAAGATTTATACACCATCTTCCGGTTAAGCACAGCAAAGATATCATTATTTAGTCGTTACAAGTTTGTCAGACGATATGGCCGGGTGAACTTCCGCCGAAAGTTGTACGTATATCTCAATTCCCACTTCCGGTGACGAAGTTTTAATCAAAAGTGTAACAAGCGATTCGGGATATTCTAACGTCAATGTCTGTGTTAACTTTTGTTTGGTCAGGGGTTGATTATTATATGGGGTCGACTGAGTGAATGATTGTAGAACAACAGGATCAAAGAAACGACCGATCTCACTAAATATTGCAGATATCAATATATACGCATATATATTTGTATGTCAGTTTATATATATATATATATATACATATATATATATATATATATATATATATATATATATATATATATATATATATATATATTATTATTATTTCATGTATCCACATAAAATGTTATAAGATATAAGAGATATAATATGTTATGTATCGATTTTCAGTATTTACTTCAACGGTGTGTTGGACTCAATGAGATTTTACGTGAGTAGAACTAGGTAGTAAGGTATGAATATATATATATATATATATATATATATATATATATATATATATATATATATATATATTAGGTACGTGCAAAATGAATAACCGAACCTAAAAATGTAAAAACATTTTGACCCCTCCCTTCACTTAAAAATTCAACAAAATTCAGGAAATCAACCAATTTTAATGAAATTGTTAGTATTTATTTATCAATGATCACGAAATATAATGAACTGATGATTCTCCGTTACATCTTAGTGATAATGTATTATTTTGTGAAAACAAAATACACCTTTACTGAAGTTACATTTTTAAGTAAAAAAACGCATGAATTTTTTTTAATGAAAATAAAGCACTGTAGATTTTAACAATTAACATTTATTTTTAAATATTACTTATATATTACGAAAAAAGCCCCTTAAATTCCATGTTAATAAAATCAATATATAGCTCGAATTAACGATATTATCATTAAATACAGCATTGTTAAATCAATATTTTCACAAAAAAATAATATAATTACAAAAAATATTTGTGATTTTAATGATTACAGTTTCCGTGAAATTTTTAAACGCAATATTATTATATTTCCCCTTCGCGCATGAATGTGTACTCTTAGCGTAATAATTTTTTTTATAATCTTGAAAGTAAAATAAATTGAAATATTTTTAAAACTGGGCCGTTCTAAATAAATAATTTTAAAAATAGGATATTTCTACTAACAATTAACTTGAAGATGTATGGATTCCCAGTATTGTCCTAAAATAAAATTCAAATTTACTTTTTAAAGTTTTGAGAATCGAATTTTAATTCAATGTTTTAATCGCTGGCGGCCATATTATTTTTTTTAATGAATCCAAAATATTTTTACGACGTAAAATGTTTTATTGCATACAAAAACAAAGTGTTTAATACAAAATAAACTTTGAATATTTTTTATACAAGAAAACTTGTTTAAAACAAAATGAAAAGATAAAACTAAAATATATTGGTCGATATTTAAAGAATTTTAGTATCACATTGGGAAATAAAATCTCATTGAGCCCAATAGAATATTAAATGGCATTAATAGGTAAAAAGAAAGAAAACATGGTATAATAATTATAAAATTTCTATAGACTATTACAAAACCATATCTTCTTTATAAAAGTAAAAATAATAAAATGATATATTATAGCTATGATGAGCTCCCATATAATATCTGAATGTCGATAACAATCTTGTTTACATTTCATCGCTTACAGATTTTATTATTACTCTGATATTTTTTGGATAATTATGCAATTTTTAATAAAATGTATATATATTTTTTAATTCAGTGTCTAAACACTTAAATTTACTAATTATCTTTGAAATAGTTCCAGTAAATTGATATTTATCTTTCAAAGAGTTTATTTAATGAATTTCTCAAAGTTCGAATTTCATTGAATTTTTGTATTTTTTAGTTGACGTGAGAACAGTTTTCATTTTAAAATTTATTTTCACGCGTAAAATTACATTTGTTTTAGAGATTAACTTTAGGCTTTTATCTTTCAAACTCAGTTAAAATTTAAATGGAAACAAATTGAAATAATTATGATACACCCGTTTTAACAATCATAGTCTATATAAGCCACTGCCATTTTTGCACGTACCTCATATATATATATATATATATATATATATATATATATATATATATATATATATATATATATATATATATATATATATATATATATGGAGAGTTTGATATATATAGGAGAGTTTGACTTACCTACTAGACATCATCCTCGAGTGTGTTCGGTCTATCTCTACAAAAGTTTGTCAGGCCAACCTGACATACGGATACTTCACCCTAAAAGTAAACCCTTACCAAATATTCAAAATAACATAGTATTCGAAGCCCAAATAAGATCCCCTTAACACGGCTATACACCGAGTCATACGATGAATGGTGCACTTTCTCCAAGTAATAGCACTCAGCTAGATACTCCACCAGACTAGATGAATTCTTGTCCTGGAATCCGGTAAGACCAAATGACCACAAGAAAGATATACTATAACATAGTCAACTGGTTACTTGAGGAGAAGAAAATTAATGTTCTAAACTTCTTTACTTATTCAACGTTTGAGAGGTGAAATAGTACTGTAATTGAATATTCGAATATCTATGTATCTCTTTATAGAGATCAACTGTTATTCCCAGAAAAAAGCCAATTAATTTCTGAAAACTTCGACTGAAGTAAAATCAATATATATATATATATATATTGATACAGGAAAACACCATGAAGAAACAAGAGATTTTACCGATTTCGTTCGTATCAACGAACGTCTTCAGTAAAAACCTTTTTATTGAAACCTGTTGATACGAACGAAACCGGTAAAATCTCTTGTTTCTTGAGAATTTTTCCTGTATTATTTATTTTGTCTTTTTCACACATCTTGTCGTTCACGGCATTTTATTTTATGATATATAGTTCATTTTATCCTCATATATATATATATATATATATTATATATATATATATATATATATATATATATATATATATATATATATATATATATATATATATATATAAACCAGGTTAAAATTCTCTGGATTACCACCCTGTGGATATTTTTCACCTGGATTATTACCATTATTATATATATATATATATATATATATATATATATATATATATATATATATATATATATATATATATGTGTGTGTGTGTTAATATATGCAGGGTGACCCAAAAAGAACGGGCCCCGTGTACACTTTATGTGATATCTCCTTTATTTATTCACCGATTGCCCTTATTTTACAGGACATGACAGAATCAACGACCGTAGGTACACCAAGACCTCAGTGGGAGCGGGGACAAATAATACACTGTGTTAAATTTTACTACAAGACAGGCTTGTTTAAGAAAACCCAGGACAGTTTCATGCATCAGTTCGAATGTGAAAAGGCTCCATCCAAAAGCAGAATTCAGAACTAGGTGGACCACTTCGAGAAGTATGGGACCGTGGAGAACCTCAACGCTGCCAGTGAGAACCGTCCAAGCCACTCGGGACGTCCCAAGAAGCGGACAGCCGAGCTGGTAGAAAGTGTGAGAGAGTCTCTCCAGGAGAGTCCGAAACGCTCTGTGCGTAAGCGAAGTCAGTCCCTCAGTATCTCCCGTGAGACTTGCAGGAGAGTGCTGGTGAACGATATCAGGGCTTATCCATACAGAATACAGACGCTGCAGACCCTTACAGCCTCAGACAAGAAGCAGAGGAGCGCTATGGCAGTCAAGATGCTCGATAAGATCGAGGAGACACCAGGTTTCCTTAACCTCCTTTGTACCTCAGATGAAGCCTACTTCCATATTGACGGAAAGGCGAACTCCAAGACAAATGTCTTCTGGGGGTCCTCCAGACCCAATGAAGTAGCCACCAAGCCCCTGCATTCTCCTAAGTGCACGGTGTGGGCTGCAATCTCGGTCAGAGGCGTCATCGGACCAATCATCATCGAAGAATCTGACGCAGCAGTGACAGTCACCAAGGAGCGGTATGTGGAGGTCCTCAAAACCTTCAAGAGTGAGCTCCAGGCCCTCTACCCGTCGCTCATGAGCAAGTTCTGGTTCCAGCAAGACGGAGCAAGTTCTCACACCTCATACCTGTCCCGAGATTGGCTGAAAGAGAACGTCGGAGGCCGAGTGATCAGTCTCAAGACTAATTTTGAGTGGCCACCCCATAGCCCGGACCTAAGCCCCCCCCCCCCCAAGATTGTTTCCTTTGGGGATATCTTAAGGACAGAGTGTACGCAGGGAAACCCAGAACCATCATGGAACTCAAGGAAGCCATCAGGGAGGAGATGAGAGCCATTTCCAATTCAGTCTGTAAGAACGTCATGGACAACTTCGTTCTGCGCCTCAAGAAATGCACGGAGCTAAATGGAGGCCATCTAGAACACATGCTGTAGAACGGAGAAAAAAAGGCCAAATACCCTAGTGTTTTGATGTGATATCTTGAATATAATAAACTAGTTATTCGGACGAAACACTAAGAAACGGGGCCTAATTAGAGTTGGGGCCCGTTTTTTGGGGGTCACCATATATATATATATATATATATATATATATATATATATATATATATATATATATATATATATATGAGTATTTTTATGTAATTGTTTTATTGGTAATAGCAGCGTTCGTAGTCTTTGCTTTCACTTCCTAAGTTAATATATATATAAATTTATTAATATATATATAAATATATATATATATATATATATATATATATATATATATATATATATATATTACATGATTTTTACCTACATACGCCGACGTTTAAATCTTTCGCTCTCATCAGTGTAGGAAGTTATAATTTCAGACGGTCAGAGGGCGCAAACTCGGTTCACAAAGCTAACGAATACTTCGCATGCTTACACTCTATCTCCAAGCCCATCGACATTTTCCACGTATTGTAAGAGAAATTAAGTTCTATTTTTGCCGAAATAAATCTGGCAGTAAACTGCAAGAAATTAAGAGAGTTCAACAATATTTTTAAAATAAATAAAAACTTACTTATATATATATATATATATATATATATATATATATATATATATATATATATATATATATATATATATATATATATAGAGAGAGAGAGAGAGAGAGAGAGAGAGAGAGATAGATAGATAGATAGATAGATAGATAGATAGATAGATAGATAGATAGATAGATAGATAGATAGATAGATAGATACTACAGAAGATCCGAACAATATCGGCATCGTCAGTTTCAAATCAAACAAAGGGGAACAGCGCGTTGCCTCTGTTGTGGTCTGTTGCTTTGGAAAATGGCAACTCGCGCGCTGTGTGATGGTACAACGATATTTCAATCCTCTATCCTATTGTTCTCTAGTTTGGGCTTTTTATTAGTCTATTTTACGGGTATTAGCAACATGGGAAAGTTGAAAAGAAATTCTCTCCGGATCTATGAAATTAAGTAACGGTTACGATCACCTACGACCGCCTACTGTTCCGGTTCTGACGCCTGAAAAAAAAACCCTCGAAAAACACAAAAACCAGAACGCCAAGGGTGGAAACAGAACAACCGGAACAACAATATCGGAAATCACTAATGGGTGACAATAGATTAAACCTACGATAAACTGTGAAAAAAAACTTTTATCTACGCCGTTGCATATAAACAACAAAGGCTATATTGCTTAAAATTTCATCTTATCCCCTATTGGGTTTGCAAAAAAAAAACTTATTGGCTTAAAGATGTTAAGATTTATAAAAAATATATATCCATGAAGTGAAAGACAACCGATGTGTAAGTGTATAAATGAGGAGAGTCACGTGGTGTAACGTTTTGTTGAATTTTAAACGACCGTGCCGATGTTGTTCTGTTTTTGTAGTACATATATAAATAAATATTACGCTTTTATTTATGCACTTTCTTTAATAATTAAACACTCTGCTGTGGTTCTCTTCCACTAATCTTACAAATATATATATAATTTACTATTTCAGATAAATAAACTGTGTTTCTCGCTTTATTGCAGATCATAATATTGTTAATAACTTCAATAATATAAATCGCACAAGTTTGAAATATTTCACACTAAAAGAGTGCTCCTAATGTAAGATACCAAAATATTTTGCAAATCTATACAATATTTCTAAAGTTATAGACATTTATGTATTTGTTAGCCATTTTTACTGTTTCTCGCTTTATTGCAGGTTTGTTAAAATACAGTCCATAGGTGATAAAAACATTTGACTTAGCAGGTTTAATTATTTTAATCATTTAAATCATAAGTAACAATATGAATGAAATGTAAGGAAGAAATCACCAGATATGCACCACAAAATTGAATCATTTATCAACTAATCTCCCATTTCTTGAAATTACCCTCTGCAGTCTCCCATCAACAGATGAAGTCAATCTGTTGATTTGGGAACAATTTGATTCCAGAGGGCATCTTTTGATGTAAATAGTTGTCCTCCTTCATAAACCTTCCTCTTTAAAATTGACCAGAGCTGCTCAATCGGGTTTAAGTCAGAACAAGGCGGCCAAGTCATGAGACTCTCTCCCTTGATGCCCAGAGATGCGAGGAAGGTAGTCGTAGCCTTTGCTGCATGAGATGGAGCATTGTCGTGCATAAAAATCAGTTGACGTAGACGTAGTAAAGGCAGGTCGTCCAGCCAAGGTGACAAATGCTCATCTAAGAACAATATATATTGTGATTTCTTCGCCACTTTGTTTGCGTGAGAGAACTGACAACTGCGTACAATATGTTTATATGAATATTTATTTATCCAATGTACATATGCAGCTGTGAAAACTGCAAATAAGAAAAAGATTAACAATAAAATAAAAAATGGAAAAAGGTACATCGAAATTAAAAAAGGGTATAATAAATCACAAATAAGAAAAGGACAAAGAGTAAGCAGTGAGCCCTAAAAGCGACACGAAATTTACATGAAACAAAAAGTGCTTTCTCAAAACCACAAGGAAAGAGGAATGCGACCGCCAAAAGATATTTATCTAAACAACGAAAATGTCGAGAAATATCAAAATAGGAGTAATTCTATTAAAATTAAAACGAAGCTATACATATGTATATATATTTACTTTAACTTTAAATATAGATAAAATTCTTTTACCTCGTTGGCATCAGGGGCTGAAGAAACAAAACTGCGACTACATTTGGGTCAGTGTCGATGTGGACGAAAAACAGTTGAACTTGTCTCTACCCGAGTCGTATCTCAAAAGCCCTTGACGATCCCTTTTCTTGTATCGCGTCGCCTGAGGGATTGGCTAGTTCACCGACCGAAGCACAACCAGGGACCACAATTTTATTTTACTTCTAAAGCCACTTAGAAACATAAAATTAATAATTATTTATCCTATCTACATGTATTTCATATTATCATTATTACTTATTACTCTATCTAAGGACGATGTTTTTGTTTTTTATTTTCTTTATCTTTTCGATTCTATACTTGGGACCTATTTTATTGTCAGAAATCTATCGAAAGGTGTCATTAGATTCGTTATTTTTACATTGGGATTCACGTAGTATTAACAACTAACAAATGTCCGTATGCCCCATAATAAACGAATCTGGCGGCAGCCACATGTATGCTTGGCTTGTGAGTTTCACACCCTCTGACACTCGGAAAGGTCCAATTAATTTATCACCTATGATACCCGCCCAAAACATAACTCCCCCGCCACCTTGTTGGCGACGAACGCGATGTGAGATAGCAGCTCCGGTAGGACTCCAAACTTTAGCCCATCCATCCGGACCATCAAGTGTGGCTCTAGCTTCATCTATGAATAGAACCTGTTGGAAGTCCGTTTTCATGTATTTTTCTGCCCACGCAATGCGTTTTCCCTTATGGGTTTTGTTCAAGGGAGGCCTGGAAATGGGCTTCACGTTCCTGGCCATCTCATTCAAGACACTGCATCTGGTCTTCCTGGACATCAGAACAACGCCAGCTTTGATAAAAATGGAGGCGCTAGTGATCTGTGTGCGTATTTTTCGCATATCGCGAGGGGAAATGCTCCTTCTTGTACCCTTATCTTTCCTTGGTGCAGTGTTGGGCTTCTTCACAAAAGAAATCAAGGTTCTCTTATCCCTTCCCAGTTCCTAGGCTAAATCCAGAAGTGTCAGTCCTTCTGCCAGGCTAGCTACAACCCTTTGCCTTTCAGTAGCAGTCAAACGTCGATTTGGGGGGCATTTTACAAACCTGCAATAAAGCGAGAAACAGTAATTTGGTTAACAAATGCATAAATGTCTATAACTTCAGAAATATTATATAGATTTGCAAAATATTTTGGTATCTTACCTACTTAGAAGCACTGTTTCAGTGTGCAAAATTTCAAACTTGTGCGATTTATATTATTGAAGTTATTAACAATATTATGATCTGCAATAAACCAGAAACACAGTTTATATACTTATATTATCAAATACTATATTACATATATTTTTGTTTCGACATTTCTTTTAACAGTGCTCAATACACTAGTAGTAAAGCTTAATAGTATAAAATATATTTAGGGCAAAAAGCTACATAGAAACGATTGTACTTCATTCCGGAGTAAAATCGTAAGGCTAAATGTATCTAATATTATATTAAAACTGAGTTAATCAACATTTGTTTCCATGAGCTTTATTCGTTTATATTTTAGTCACATGAAATACATGCTAAAATATTCCTCAAGTTTAGGATTGAGTTATGTTTGAGAAAACTTCAATTTTAACTGTTCTAATGAGCTGTACTTTGCAATTGACCCACCAAGTGACCCATCTATCAAGTTGCTATCACTCTCGCACTCACTGTATGTTGTATAACACACCCGCTCTTATTTTATACGTAATCTATAACTCTCTCCCTCTCCCTCTCCTCCCTCCCCCTTTCTCTCTCTCTCTTTCTCTCTCTCTCTCTCTCTCTCTTTACATTCGAATATAATAAAGAAAGGAAATAATAAATAGATACGAATAGTCCATGATAAAAAAAGAGAATACCACCAAAATTAGTAGTACGATTGAATTAATTGTGAGGGAAAGAGAAAAAAGTGTGATATAGTGAGCAGAAAGCGACTAATTTGGGATTTTTTCTTTTTCTTTTCTATATTTAACTGGGTTTGCAAATTCACTTTTTCCTGATTAAAACAATTTAACCCTAGCTCACTGGGTGGCCCAACGGATCACATTTTTTCTAGTATCCATATATAAAGAGAGAGGGAGAGGGAGAGGGAGAGGGGGAGGGAGGAGAGGGAGAGGGAGAGGGAGAGAGTTATAGAATATATATATAAAGAGAGAAAGAGAGATGATTGAGATGAAAGTAATTGAACTCAGTCGTCTGTTGCAATTGCTTCATTGCAAGTGTTCACATTTCATCAGACGAACTTTTATGTTTTTATTTTACCCTTTTCAATAAAAACTTATTGAATTTTTGATGTTTTATTTGTTTCTATGATGTTATTGGAATTTATTTTGTTTCTAAATATATTTATTAATATTTCATAAGAAAATTAATTAAAAAATATTTGTTGTGTCTGTCTTTTGTGAATAATTAATTTCTCTTGTTCAATACCATCATTTTTTATGATTTAAAATTGGTCGTTTGTCTTGCTAAATAGAGATTACAATTTTTTTAATAAATTCATCATTTGCCGACTCATATATTTTGTTTTTTCTTTAAAAGATATTCCTCATGATATTGTTGCGTTCAGTCCTTAAGATGTTTTTCGCCAAATACATTAGAACATTGTTCTTTGATTTTCTTGCGTATAAATTTAGATGCGTTCTTGTATATCTCAGAGGCTTATTTTCGGTGGGTTACGCTGAGGTTCTTTTCAATAAATCTCAATAATTTTAATAAATTTCACACCTCAATGAATGTCGCACTGATTCCTTTAAAGCATGACCGTGTAATTACATGGTGAAACTTTATGTATATCAGTGCCGCGATTGCGGCAATATAAATGAATATGTGCTTAATATTTGGGTTGGATTGACTC
Source organism: Sepiola atlantica (assembly GCA_963556195.1). NCBI lineage: Eukaryota > Metazoa > Mollusca > Cephalopoda > Sepiida > Sepiolidae > Sepiola > Sepiola atlantica. The sequence goes on along the minus strand of OY744518.1, from coordinate 149,286,767 downwards.
AATAGGTTAAAAGTATATAAAAATACCATTTTTGTAGGTCTGTCAGGCTTAATTTTGAAATAGCATTGTCATTGCTGATCCCACAAATTGTATCGACGCAAATTAAGAATAGCCGTTCTTGTTTTAGTTCCAGTCTATATATGTTGAGAAAATGTAAATAGCAGTTCCGTGTGCTTCTATTAGGATATTTCATTTAAAACGTAATGGAGATATTTTTTAAAACTTAGATGTTGTCATAGTTTAAAATGGCGTCCTTCATGTATCTTTGCTAAGTTCGTCTTACGCCGTTACGCTGCTGGTTTATACTTGATAACGTTAAAAAAAAACTAACCACGAAGGAATCTGTTACCAATAGACACCCTTTTGCTACACTATCTACCATCAGATTTTTACCAAATGGCTTCCGACCAGCTCCAAAACGATCAAGTATCAAGTGTTTGGCTCAGCACGTAAGAATAACCGTAACTGATCAGCCAAAGTCCCATTATGTCCTCGTGAATGTGGTGGAAACGAGTGTCGTGCTTAAAACGTCTACACAGCCAGATCTTTTCGTATCGATTGACCTTCGATTTCTGACAAGCAACGCAGTAATGGCGCTAACAGTAATTTCTTGTCTCATATTTGTCCAGAAAAATCTAGCCGTTGTGAGCTTTACTATGGCGGAATGTTATGGGTGTGAAATGGCATGTAAAGCCAAAAACATAATCCGACAATGATTCGATGGGACGAAAGCTCGTGACACGCCCAAAGAGACGTCACAGAGAATTTGATCAAGTTGACAAAGCCAAATATTTCATCTCACAACTCGCAAACTCAGACGATGTGACATTCAACAGCCTGATCCGCATACGAACGAATTAGATCTATATTATTAGAAGACGATACCGATGTTACGGGTAAACGGAACAAAGCGTCCGCCACTGAATTCAAACCCGGAATATGTTGGATGTCATTTGTATATTGCAAGATTAAATCGAGGGGCATTGTCTCTCTGGGCAAGCATTTGTCAGCTTTCTCTCTCAACGCAAAAGTCAAAGTTTTATTATCAATGAGGATAGTAAACGCTCTACCCTCACGCATATGTGAAAAATGTTTCACAGCTTAATAGATGACTAACAGCTCTCGTCCAAAATTGGTGTAGCGAGTCTCAGCGGGTTTTAGTTTCCTGAAAAACACTCCCAATGGTTTCTGATAACCATTGCTCTCATGTTGCAAAGCGACGCGCATGGCCATATCTGATTCACCCACAAAAAGTGAAAGCTTTGCACCGGGTGAACCAGTAAATATGCGTTGGCCAAATAAGTTTTGGCACGTTTAAAATTTCAATTAAGGCGAAAAGCAGTTTGGCACAATTAGTCACAACATGCCTATAAAATTAATGAGCCTTAATAACTGGCATCATTGGACAGTGAGGTCGGTGGAGACAAATCCTCAATAGCCTTAATTCGCTGGAGGAGGGGTCGAATTACGTCAGCATTAATGACGTGATCCCCAAAACTCAGAGATCCAGACCCCTGCCCTAAACACACTTTGATGCATTAATTCTAGCATTATAAGCCTTTAATCGAGTAAAAAGGATGTCCAAATGTTGCATGTATTGTTCCCGAAGAACTAGCAATGAGAAGGCCGCCGATATATGTATGGACGAAGTCGAGACCACAAGTTACCTCATCTATGAAGCGCTGAGAGATACTAACAGCATATCTTAACCAGAAAAGCATGGTCAAAAAAGTATACAATCCAAATGGAGTAAGCATAGCCGTTTTTAGTATATCGTCAGTATAGACAGGGATCTTGTTGTAAGCACGTACCAAGTCAAGTTTTGAAAAGACCCCGCAACCCTGTAATCAGGAGGCGAAATCCCGTAGATGGAGGATAGGATAACGGTCCGGCTCGGTCATCGAATTTAGTTTCCGGTAATCTCCAGTGGGTCTCTAATCGTCAGACGATTTGAGCACCATGTGTAAAGGAGAAGACCACAGGCTCGTAGATGGGCGAATAATTCCAAGCTGCAGCATATGATCAAACTCAGATCGTGCTGCTTTGAGCTTATCTGAAGGTAACCGGCGGAGACGAGAAAACACAGGAGCACCGGTAGTGACAATGATATGCTCCGTGGCATGATTTGGCTGATCGAATCGAAAATTGTTCTGAGTCAATTGCGAAAACGATTTCAATCCTCCGTGGTACGAATTTCCAGGGTCAGCGAGAAAAAGCATCGAACTAATCGTATAGATTTTTGCCGCTTTGCAAACAATAGCAAAACCAATCATAACATCGATTAGCTATTTGTGATGGAGATCCACCGACAATAGAAAATGATGAAGAAAGTCCACGCCTCGAGTCGGATATGGCAAATCAGTTAATGTGAAAATCCATTTAAAATAGCGCCGCAAATCACGGACTGCAGATGAAGTAGGATTTGTCCAAAAGTTTAAAATGGCGAACAATTGACCGCCTGCAACCGGATTGATGCCTCATGAGGAGGATCTCGTACAATTTAACGGTCAAATGGAATAAGAGGTCCCTATATAAACGAGGAGGACTTTTCCAGACAAGAGGTCCGCAATAAAGAAATGGCGATTGCGCAATATTACACATAGTGCACTATTCGTCGTAAGTAACTCAAGTCACTGTTTTTCTGAAAAGAACGGGGAGACCTACAATGTATGTCTTTATTGTCGATAGTCTCATAGTACCAACGAAAAGGTGAATTGGTAGTTCTTGACCAGCTACAGCGAAAGCGGTGATGAGGTGAAAATGAACGGGAACGATTCCTATTCTGTATAATTTTGATTATTCGGACTACATTTCTCATCTTGAGTGTTATCATCATCACAACGTTTCGACCGATGTAACCTCCGGCCTTCTTCAAGGTATCTCTTCGAACTCGGGAATATTTCTGTCGAACTCGGGAATCTGGACGGAATTTCGAACGGAACCCTTTATTTAATCAATGAATGTAGCATGCTCTTGTTCCGTCAGCCATGCTACTCCGAAACGTTGTGATGATAACATTCAAGATGAGAAATGTAGTCCGAATAACCAAAATGATACAAATTATCAATCGTTATCTCAAAAATTCAGAAATATGAGTCCTATTCTGTTCAGATGCCTTGAGTTCTTTACAAAACTCTGATAGTTGGACATTCATTGCTTCCATTGTTTTGAGAACTTTCCCCTCGATCGATGGTAAATGCATCGGGTAAATGTGGTCTAGTAAGTTGTCGTCCAACAAAATATATATGCCTTGAGATGGAAAAACATAGCTTCGGATTCTGAGTTAATGCTGACAAATGTAGTGTATTCATGACTAGACAATTTTTTTTTCTTACACACAACATTTCGTCTTTTCTTTGGAGGAAAAAACAATGGAAACAAATTAAAACTATTGTCTTTTTCATAGCGACTAAATCGAAAATTTAGAAAATAAAGGGAACTACATTCTTTTAAAATTTTAATGGACACATTCTCGTATTGTTCGTATTTTTAGTTGAAAGAAAAAGTGTTCAAATAACAAAATAGATAAATTGGCTTAAAAGGGCCAAAGTATCATGGATTATATTAAAGTAAAATACAATAAGACGAATTTGTGCAGTGGAACTTTTTTACATTTTGTTTACAATTCCTCGCTTTGTGTTCCACGGCAAATATTAAAGCTGAATTTTAACATGGTCGGGATCACCGTAGGAGACAATATTAGTGTGTCTCTGAAATTAAAGAAGAAAAGAAATATAGTTCGTTCAACTCTTTTAATATATAATAATAATAATTCATGAATCCATTTTGTAACAACTTAGACCTTTTTGAATGTCTTCACGAATTGTTTTTCCTACATGGATTTTCTTCACAAACCGTATTTATCAAAGATCTGGCATTTCTTTAAGTTAAGGGGTAATAAAGAAATTTATAGAGTAACTGGTTGGAAGCATTAACGATGGACAATGTATGGGTCGAGCTCCTCGTATTCCTGCTTGTTGATCCACATTTGATGGAAGGTGGAAAGAGACGCCAAGATGGAACCGCCGATCCAGACATAGAATCACGTCGGGTTGACCAGTTTAGAAGGTTGCTATGGTGTGTTGAAAAAAAGGGGAATAGCAGTTCTGTGTGCTTCTATAGGATATATCAGCCGAAACATAATGGGGATATTTTTGATTTTGATTATTGTCAGAAGCTTAAAATTCCGTTAAAATTTGTTGCTTAGTTTATCTTAGGCCGCGCAGCTGCTGCTGATATATTCTTCGTAATGACCAAAGACTAATCATGGGCATCTGTGTTATCAATAGACACCCCTTGCTACAGCAATATATACTGATGATTTAATAAAGTAGTTATTTAACCCACATATATGAACATATAGTTAAACTTGTATTAATGCAAAATAACCTTTCCTTTCAATTAATTGAATTGAATTGAATTCAATTCAATTCAATTAATTTGGCAAAAAATAAAACAAGTATGTTTACGTTGCCATGTATGGAAAGGCAGATAGAAATTGACACAGAAAAGGATACAGTAGACCCGTATCTGTCCCAATTCACCTGTAATTTCTGCGGTGTTGGCGCATTTATTACCTCTCTTAGGAGTCTATTTCAAGGTCGAGGGATCCTGATTGAGAAGGCGGCCCTCTTCTGGTTCAATCGAAATCGGCGGTGAAATACTTTATTGTGGTGTCGGCGTACAGCTCATTTCTGGTGCATGAGTGAATAATAGGTCCTGAGGTATATCGTAATGACCATTGAAGAGATTGTAGGCCAAAATGAGATCACCGCGTAATCGTCGGTACTCAAGGGAGAAAAGGTTAAGTTTCTTGAGTCGACTTTCATAAGGCAGATCCCATAGACCCTTCACTATTCGAGTAGCCAGTCTTTGAACTCTTTCCGGTATATATGGGTATATTATTTCATTTTTTTATAATCTACTATAACTTAACACTTCTAAATGATTCAATGTTCATTTAAATTTAAGTAAGATTGTCTCCATATCCCATGGAAAAGATTTTGCCGACCCCTTAATTTATTATATCATTTACTTAGTTGATTTATCATTTTGTTTTTATTCGCATAACTCAATTGATTTAAACTAATTACATATAAATGACATAAGGTTACATTCTCTAACTTAAAATAGAGTGAACATTTATAGTTATGTCTATTTTAGAATATAAAATGTAACGTTGAAACATGACGCATACGTTCATCTTTCAATAGATAATATAGAGAAGTAAATACATTTTACTATAGATTGATATGAATTATTCATACTAATTAAAAATTTATTAATATAATCCCACACAACGCAAAAGAAATTAACTTTTACCAATAACTAGTAATTATCTCCCTTTGATTTAAGTTATCATAAATTAATATAATTCAATATAAAATAGCACACTAGAATCACTTCCTTTAGTTTGGAACTCTCAAATATATATTTTTTTAATTTAACAGTAACTGATCTGCTTACAGTGAAAATGGCTCGTTTGGACTCTAGTGGTGAAAATATCCTTTAAATGTTCTTTGATGGATTTAACAAGTGACAAATAATTTATTTGACGATATTTTTATTCGAACCTTTTATAGATTTTTAAATTTAATTAATATTTTATTGATTTGAACTTTCTTATAAAGTAAAAAGAAATAATTAAATTTTAATATATTTTTACAAATATAAGTTCGAAAAATAAATTGACTTGGTAACAATTGTAGTATATATATACATAAATATATATATATATATATATATATATATATATATATATATATATATATATATATATATATATATATATATATGTGTGTGTGTGTGTGTGTGTGTGTGTGCACGCGCGTGTGTGTATGTATATGTCTATCTACCAAAACTACTAAATAAATAAATTTAAATGTAATTCTTGTTCTATGCACATGGAGGAAATCTTTCCATATAATAATTTTCCTGGGAGATTTCTGTTAAAGTTAGCTTGCATTTGTTTGCAGTCAACACCATAATTAATGACAGCAAGAATGAACGCGTCCATCCCGAACGTGATCTTTCCCGGATCAATCAGCAGTCGGTGATCGGCCATCTTGATACCAATTTTCCCGTCCTCGCTCACCGTGTACATTCACTGCATTCGCATTGCAACTCGTTACTCTTCAAGTCTTGAATCGGTTATATCATGGGAAAGATCTGATTTTGCATTCATAACTTGTTTATCGATCTATTGCACATGATTCGATTGATTCTCTCTCAATACTCACCAGGAGGCGCTTGCCATCGTCTATATACCGACTGGATGGTTGGCAGCGGAGGTCAAGACAAGCATGAAGAGTGCACAGAAAAATAAATAGAAATTAAGAAATGAAAATGAAGATGAGGCGAGTAAGAGAGAAGGATACTAGAAAAAGGAGTAGAAACAGAAAAGTTAGAGAGAGAAATAAAGATAGGGATAGAGACACAAAGTGATATATAGAGAGATGGAAGATGAGAGATCCGAGCGAGATGAGAGAGAGAGAGTGGATAAAGAGAAATAAGGTGACAATAAAAGCGGAAAGTGATAGATTGGAGAGAGAGAGAGAGAGAGAGAGAGAGAGAGAGAGAGAGAGAGAAGAGAGAAAGAGAGAAAGAGAGAAAGATATAGAGAGGGGGTAGATATATATGTTGACAGAGAAGGGATATAACGAAAGAGCAGTGGGAGATGGGGAAAAGGAGGTGAATGGGAGAAATTGATAGAAAGTGACAGAGAATATGTAGAGGTGAGAGATAGAAAAAGATGAGGGGTAGCGAGTGGAGTTAGAGATTTGAGAGATATGGAAGGAGAGAGAGAGGGGGTGAGAGATGGCGAGGAAAAGATGAGAGATGAAATGGAAAAAACGTGAAACGAAAGAGGGTGAGAGACAGGTGGGAAGTGGGAAGAGGGAATTATTTATGAAAGAAAAAAAAGAAAGGAAAAACTGAAAGAAAATAAATGAACGGCGAAGATAAGCTAACAAGTAAAAAGGCGGTCTATTTATTGGATGCAAATGGAAAAGACTGGGTTGTATTTGGTGACAACAAAAAAAGTTAAACATGGGAGCATAGGTCAATATAGAAAAGAAGAAGAAAAAGAAGAACCCAATACAAATAATAATAATAAAAATAATAATAATAATAAGAAGAAGAAGAAGAAGAAGAAGAAGAAGAAGAAAACAACAACAACAACAAAAACAACAAAAAGAATAAGGAGGAGGAGAGAAGGAAAATAATCTGACAAAAAAAGAAGAAAAAGAAGAGGAAAAAGAAGAATTAGAAGAGGAATTAGAAAAAGATGAAAAAAGAAGTAAAATAAAGAAGAAGTAAAAGAAAATGATGAAGAAGAATATGAAAAATAATAAGAAAAAAGAAGTAAAAATTGACAACTCAGAGAACAAAATTAATTAGAAATAAATAACGATCTATAATTGGTAAAACAAAAAGTAGAACAAAATATAAAATAATTTGAATGAGAATAAAGAAAAAGAAGAAGAAGAAAAAGGAGAAGTGAATAAACAGAAAATCGAGTACCGTACTCACTAGAGTGTATATCTCCGCTAGGGACTGCTACTCATCTACAATAACTTATAGCCGTGTAACTATAATTTAAGTTTATTGGATTTGTAATAATAATTGTAAATAATGCAGGCAAAACAATATTTCCTAACGAGTAATATTTTTTTATATCTCCGCAAAAATGTATTCAAACTTTTAGTTGGATTGACACCAAACATGAGATACACAAAACAAAATTTTATGTTGCTCTTGCTTGAAAAAAAAAGACAAATTGAAGGAATCTGAGTGGTTTTAAGTCTTGGTTGCGGAATTTCTTAAGAAGAGTAGATGTTGATGTTTATTTACTCCTCGCGGAGTTAGGCACAAGGCCAGTTTTATCTTACTCCCACAAGTAAGATGTGACCCAAGATCGGGTCGAGCAAGTGGGGTTAAAAGCCAGCGCTCGAGAGGTGAGCACTCTGGCCATTTAAAAATTGCCTGGGCAGCCCCGTCGGCATTCCCCGGTAGGGGCGCCTCAGACAGTAAGCAATAAACTTACTCCTCCCCAAAGAGGGGAGGCGAAGCCTGGGAGGGTGGACCTCCTAGAACTGCATAGGACAGGCGTGCAGTATCCATCGGAACAGATACTACACTTTGATCTTAGCCTTTTATTCCCCTTCCTGTCCTAGATCAATCGCCGACTACCCCACACTTGTTATTGAATTAATGCAATTTGACGAAAACAAAGGCAAAGTAATGCTTCAACAAACAAAGTAGGACTAACAATTTAAGAACTAGTTATGCGAATTTTATAATTTTAATAACAGATTCACATGAAACAAAAAAAATGTCCAGACCTTTTCAAGTTTATATTTGTTTATCTTTAAAAGAAATTAGGCTATTATTTTTATCGGTAACTTTCAGAAATTCCTGCTAAATATAGAGTCTTTTGTAGATTAAATAAATGAATACTTAATCAAAGATAAAAAAAATAGTATAAAATAATTTAATTTATTTAATTTATCGTGAAAATATGAGCACGAAAAATTATTAAATGCTTCTGTTATTTTACGAGATTTATCTTAGACTTTAAAGGAAACAACATACATAATTGTTTATATCTTTTATTGACTAATAGACTGGAATTTGAAAATATTAAAAGAGAATATGTAAACTGAAGAAAAGAATTGAATAGCTAACAGCAAATAAATCAGTTGATCAGGGGATTAATAAAAAAGGAGAAAAATGTCTTCTTTTTTTTTTAGAAAAAAATTTCATAATAATTATTAAAACTATTGTACTGAAATATTTTTTTGATTTTTTCTATGAGACAATTTTATGCATAATCTAATATTCATACACAATACACACATCTCTCTATCTCTCTATTTATCTATGTATCTCTCTCCTCTCTCTCCCCCTCTCTCTCTCTCTCTCTCTCTCTCTATCTATATATATATATATATATATATATATATATATTCATACATACATACATACATATATATATATATATATATATATATATATTCATACATACATACATACATACATACATACATATATAGATATATAGATATATAGATATATTTACTTATGTAGTTGAGTCACTAGCACTATTTGTTCGACTTCGATTTCATTCAAAAATTCATAAACTCTGACGTATCTGTTAAGACATTCTTCTTGCATAATTAAAAATAACAAGTCTCTACTTCTATATTATTATTATGGATAATATAAAAGTTAAGTGACCTGTTATTTTGCTATCCAATTTACATACAATGTGTACGAACACACTATACCAATTAGCTGGAAAGAGAGAGAGAGAGAGAGAGAGTAACTCTTTCTCTGAATGTTCTTAGAAACATTGAGAAATATTAGAGATTGCTCGAATAAACATAGAGTGGCAGGAAGCGAGAGGAATACATAGATAGGTAAGAGAGTGATTGATGACTTGTTCAGTTAATTACGGCTAATTAGAACAATTAAACAGATTTTTTTAATCAACTCAATCCCAAACTAAGCATGTATTTTGTATGATTAAAGTATATAGGAAAAAGCTTTAGGGAAACAAACCTTGATGCACTCACATTGAGTATAATAATAAATAGATGTGTTATTACTGTTTCATATACACACACCTCTGATAATATATTACATATATATTTTTGTTTCAATATTTACTTCAGTAGTGCTCAATACATGAGGAGAGCTTGGTAGTAGTAAAGAAATATACTGATGGCAAGTGAGCTACACAGAAACATTAGTGTTTCTTTCCCAAAGGAAATCGTCAAGCTAAATGAACGACAAAACATTCTAGAATCATTATTCATAGTCAAGCATTGTCCACTTCAACCTCCAACCAATTAGAGTCATTGATCTGTATTGCCCCCATGCCTACCATTCCCTCTTTATTTATTTTCATCATCCAATAAATTTTCCCTGCATTCATTTAGTTTGTGGCGCTCTTTATTTTTGAGTGGGACAAACAAACAATATCTGACCGGGTATTTACATACTTATCACGTAAGTATGATGTGGCACAAGGCTGGAAAGTTTGGAAGAGTAATTCAGCGACCCTAAAGAAGGCCCACTCTGACCTCTTAAAATTGCCTGGGCAGTCCGGTCGGGGCGCTTCAGACAGTTAGCGATGAATTAACTTCTCTCCAAAGAGGAGGGAGGTAAGGACTAATCTCTGACGAACTGATTGTTGAGAACGGATCCTCGAATGGTATATCCCGGTCTGAAGTCTTTGTACGACGCTGACCCTAGTTACAATGGGTTAAACCGTACTTGCCTAATCAGTGCAACCACGTGGCCCCTATATTATTGCTTATATAGAAGCTTTTAGTTTTTTCTTTAGTATTTCTTTCGCTTTAAAAGTTTCGATTCATTTTATTTGTTGTTTTAATATATATATATATATATATATATATATATATATATATATATATATATATTAAAATATATATCTATATTTAGATATACATATATATATTATATATATATATATATATATATATATATATATACATATATATATATATATATATATGCATGTACAGAATAACCAAAGACAGCAATAAAAAAGTAGGAATATTACTTTCAAAATTACAGCAATTTACTTCAGTATAGGGTATAACATCACTCAATAAGAGCTATTTACAACTAACCCACCAATACATCGGGAAGAACAAAATAAAACATAAAGTGCGAAAAATATGCTAAACTGAAACAACTCAATCATCTGATATTAATTTATATGATTGACTGGTAAAGCAGTAAATAATATTTACATTTTTACCCGCAGGTTTGTATGGAAATATAGTTTATGTCAATTATTTTAGAAATGCCATTGAACACCACAGGCAAACAATATGTTCGCCTCCTTATATTTTTTGGAAAGACAATTTAAAATGCGATATAGTTTTTATCTTATTTTTAAGTAAAACATAAAATTTCAGCATATTTTTACATAATATATAATCTTTACTATGAAAATGGTATCATACAACGGCATCATATTTCGTTTTCATCATTAAAATCACCATCTTCCTTAATTAGGGCGTTACAAATTATTGCCATTGTTTCCAACATCTTTGAAAAAAGTAGATGGCAGACCATTCCCAAGCATCCTTCAAGCACTGAAAAATCTCACGCTGACTCTTCGGGTATTCTCTTCGAATTCTCCGTCACTGGGATCATAATTTCAGTAAATGTTTTTCCGTCTTTTGGAATCGATATAATCTTGACATAATGTAGAAGAATGTTATGATCGTTGTCATGTTAACGGTGATTTCTATTCTAATTATTCCTGAAACCAGAAAGTACAGTAATATATTTGCAAAATCGAATCATATTGTTATTTTTCTCATGGTTCCTTTGATCTGAATCAAATCTCCAGTCCAAAAAATACCATAACCATAACAGATCCACCACCATGCATAACTATCGGAACTACACATTCATCATTTAATTTTTCTTCTTACATTTTTATTCGTCTGTTCAAAATATATTTTGAGACAAACTCTATGTCCAGTTCTTATGCCTTTGTTGTCCATATAAACCTTCTCAACCTAACGTAACAGGTGTTTCCCTGGGTGTCGTTGATCTAACTCTATACTTAACCGTCGAGAATAATTAAGTTCAGCTGTCAAGTCTGAGATAGTTTCCCTTCTTTGATCCTGATAATCAAGTCTGTATCTTCAGAAGAAGATGCCACTTATGCAGTCCCCGTAAATGTAGATGAACTGCGTAAAAGATGAAAAATAAACGGAATTACACCGTAATTGATGCGTTTTATACTTTATTTTAAAAATACAAAACATCTGATTTTAAGATGTGTTTTTATTTTAGAAAGTGACCTCAAACTTTATGTTTGCAATGTACTGATAAAACATAAAACAAGACATACTCTTTAACATCAGGATAGTATTCAGGAGCGACTCAACTCTCCGAAAGCATCTTGTGAGAGTCAAACCCCCTACGGAAAAGTCATGACTAAGAACTGTGTGTATGCGATTCCATGTAAGTGTGGAAAAGAATACAAAGGTGAGAAATGTTGTCCACTAAAAGTAAGGCTCGAAGAACACCGGAAAGCCGTAATACGTGGATAAATCGAAAAGTCATGTATGGCTGATCACATATGGAAGGAAATGGGAAATCATCTACCCTTATGGGATGAAGTAAAAATTATAGATAGAGAAGAACAGTGGAGAGTATGACGACTCAAAGAAGCAGCACATATGTTAGACGACAATGACTTACTAAGCAGACCTAGTATAGAATTCAATACAATATGGGAACCTATAATTGTAAATGATAGATAAGTTGTGATCTATAGTGATAGTAGTTAGATCAAAAACAAGAATAGGTTTAAGGCTCCCAAAAATCATACTAAGATTGTCTGCAGCAGTGAATATAGTACTAAGTAAAATTCAGTTATAAGTGACAGTCATCTTAAGGTTAAAGGTTCGATCCTCAGTGCGGGCGATACGAAGAATTGGGAATTACTGACTTCTCAGTCATGGCAGATGGAACGAGTGCATGCTACCCCCGTGGATTTAATAAAGGGTTCAGTTCGAAATTCCGTCCAGATTCCCGAGTTTGACAGAAAGAGTCCCGAGTTCGACAAAGTACACTTGAAGAAGATCGGAGGTTACATCGGCCTAAACGTTGTGATAAAAACACCCAAGATGAGAACAGTAGTCCGAATATACCAAATTCTAGAAAGTATCAATCCTTATCTAAAAAATTCCGAAACATAATATCTTTAACTTTATTCTAGCAAAAGATGACATTTTTAGCGAAATTACAATGAATTTCATTGTGACTTCTGACTGGCAGTTTCTCTTCTTGCATTTTACAGACTATAGTTTTCGAACTTAGATCCATATACCTATATAAATTACTAGTCGGGCTATCCGGCGTTGCCCGCGGGTAGAAAATAAGTATTTGAATTTAATTCTAAATTGCCCTAAAATTAAAATTCATTATTTTAAAAGAGGGGGAAAGAAAGATACATTTTAGCTTTCGCGTAAAAATGAATATCTTAACAAATGTTATTGAAAAGGGTTTATCCCCAAAAATGAAAAACAATTATTTACCTTTGTTCCATTAACAACAAAACATGAGAAAAGCTTACACTCACTCCACCTCTAAAAAGTAAAGTAACGAATATTTTGTTAAATACGATTTTGAAAGTTACATTTTATTGTTATGGTATCGTGTGTTCATGTAAACGTGACGTACGTATGTCACGTGAAGTAAGTATGTCACGTGACGTACGTATGTCCATTCGGAATACAATACATCATATTTGTTTACGCAACTTTCCTAAAAAGCAAAAATAGTTTGCTTGATAATGTAATTGCAGTATTTAAAGAAAAATACTCATATTTATATAATTTTGCTTGTCGAGATATTGTGTCAAAACATGCTTTATACGGGGGAGATAACTCTAAATTCATAATATTTCATTCATACATAAGAAAGAAAAGAACGGTTGACGTGTAAAAACGAAAAGAAACCCCATTCTATTTATTCACCCATTGATATCCCGTTCCAATTAGAAACGGAAAACTTCGTTAAGGAATTATTGTTTAGCTTTCACTTAATAACAAAGAAAAATAGAGTGGATGGCAACGGCGATGTTTAAATAAATAATCGCTACTTTATTCATACGTATAAAAATAAGAAAGCAAACCGGGTAAGCACACAAAAATGATAATTTGTTTTTATTTATATCTGAACAAGAAAATGGCGCCTGTTATAAAAAAAAACAATTGATTTCTTAGTGTAGTAAAAGAAGTGTAAATATTGTCGTCATAAACGACAAAGTGAACATTGTCTTTAAAAGATATTCTACTTATTTACCCATACCCCCCTCAATTGGCAACGACGAGTCGTTCTTCTAGTAGAGGAAAATAGTTGGAATTTAAATCTAGCCTGAACTGAAATGTATAATAATAGTAAAGTCATAACTTTTAATTACCTAGCGATGAGATATTGTTTACTATTGTCATTTTCCTTGATTAATGAACATGGATAATAATTCAATGAAAACTAGTGGTGTTTATCTTAAAGTTTATTTTACTAAAGGAAATATCAGGCTGGATATAGTATGGAATCGATCAAATCAATTGGAATTTCTTATTATATAAAGAACACAGATTGGAAATTTCCACAGTCCATTGGCCAGACAGATTCAAATGTAATGCTATTACGGTCTAACTTTTAGAATCGGACTGGCTTTCTTTTATATATTAGATATTGAATACCCCCTTAAAATCTATAGCAACTAATACAACAATTTGTGTGTGTTTGTTTTATAGAATTAGATCAAAGAACGTGGGAAATGTTATTTGAATGATCCCCTACCTATACACATTCTGATATTGTTATAAATAGATAGATGTGGGGGAGATACATAAACACAAAGGAGTTGGACTAAGTAAAAGGAGGCCTCCTGTAAAAAAATTCGTGTCTAAAAAAACATCTGAGCAGACAAGGGGAAATTAGGGGATTCTAGGAATAAGCATAAGCTTTGGTTTCTCTAACCTCAAACACGCAATTCCAATTTTTCAGTTCAGAGCTAGTTCATCCTAAAAGTTGTGTGGACATTTATAAATTTTAATTCAGTAATATTTCTTAAAATAATTAATAAATTCTATTATTTATTTGTAAAAATTTGAATTCACTTGAGGGTTATTTTTTTTACTTCCCTAAAGTTACATCAGTTAGCCTGCAAATGTCTATTTAGGTCATTTAAATACGAAGCTAAGTGCAGAGCTAATCTTTTTTAACTTCATCAGTTGGGGACTAGCTATATATATATATATATATATATATATATATATATATATATATATATATATATATATATATATTTATATATATATATATATATATATATATGTATATATATATATATATATATATATTCTCACTATATTTAAAATATAGTTGGCATTATATTTATAATGATAATTGTTTTATTGGTTCTTTACTCCTTCGTTAAATTATCTTATTTTTTAGTTAACATTACTTCACAAATTAGTACAGTTGTATCTAAAAAATTGTCTGCTGATGTTCCCATGATCTGGCTCTCTTACCATTTCCTCATCTATAGGCTAGGTTTAAGCTTTGTCGCTTCGGTTATTTTTGTTGTGTGTGATGTATTTTATATTTAAATGTTTTATATTGGGGTATTACTATTTCGTCATCTACTATTAGGTTTACAGTTTATATTGGCTAAATAGACTTATAATATTCCTATACCTTAGATATTTTCATATTTATGTTTATGAAAGGGTTACTGCCACGTGGGTTTATATGGGTCTGTAACGGGATAGGGCATATGCGGTTCTATGTAGACAGTTCTGAACCACTTCCTGTCTTTTAGACATAACTATATTGTAAGATTCCAGAATACATCTCTTAGATTTGTTAGGTTTATATTTCTCTGCTCTACCTAATATAACCCATTTTAGGCTGTTTTGTATATTTTTACTATTTAGTTCTTTTACATGTTTAGCTAAAGTCGTAGGGACCTGCTTTGAATTTGTATTAGGTTCTTTGAAAGAGTGTATATGGTTCTAAACCTGTCCTTGAAACTACAACCGTCAACGCAATGCATGTTCTAATTTTGTTTTCTTCTATGACGTTACATTTATACACTAGATCTGAAGTTAAACATCTCTCCTCTAAAGGGCACTCATTGACATTTTACAGTTATATTGGGAACTGTTATTCTGGTTCTGAACTGTACTAGTATCTAAGTTCCTATATTTGTGTTATTTGAACTTACTATAGTTAATGTTGAAAAGGATAGCTTAACTGTATTTGTATTTATAATTTTACCTAGTCTACTATCACTAGGAACATTTTTCTCGATAATTTGGTAGAACTATTTAGGTATGTTAGTGAGAATGTTTAAGCCATAAGGAGGATAGAACCAGAGTGAATTTCTACATCTATTTTTCTTCTTAGTGATATTCTCTACCGATGGTGGGTTTGTTGATCCCCTAGTGTTAAGTGTAGTATTAGGTGCAGTATCTCGAGTATTATTAGTATTTATTCTCTTTTGATTTGTCTGGAATTTCCCATAGCGATGTTGCATGATATTATGTGAGGTATGTTACTATTTTTATTAGAATCCTTCTTGTGATTTACCGAGCTTACTTTCATATATATATTCATTTATTTTCCAGTATATCCAGATCTGGCTAACGCTTCATTACAATATTTTCATTCTTATTGAATAGTGACTCGTTAGATGATAGTTTTGATATTCTCTCAGAAATACTAGGGATTATGGCTTTCTTAATGGGGCCCGAGTGGTTAGAGTTAAAATCTACATAATATAGAGTTTGGTTGGGTATATGATATGGTTTATATGTTCTATTGTTTAGGTTTAAGCTGATATATATATATATATATATATATATATATATATATATATATATATATATATATATATATATATATATATATATATATGATGAGTCGAACTGACAAAAAACGTATATGTTGATACACATATTATATATATAAATATGATAAAACAATATATATATATAATATTTTTATCCACAGATACGTGTTTTTCCGTCGCTACGATTCATCAGTGTGGCTAGAGGTTCGAAAACCTCCGCTGCTCTACTAAATGAGCTAAATGAAATTTATAGTGATAGTGGGAGAAATTATATTGTATATAAATAAAAGTATTATTATACTTATATATTTACGATACTGATAACCGTAAGTACTAACTGTTATATATATATATATATATATATATATATATATATATATATATATATATATATATATATATATATATATACAAACATTCGTTTATAAGCTATGTATATATATATATCTCATTTATCAGCAGGCAAGTTATTTCATGGAGTAGAGCGTTGGGTTTTCATTATAGGTAGTGTGTAATGCACGAGATTTGAATCTCGGGGTTGCATATATATATATATATATATATATATATATATATATATATATATATATATATATATATATTATGAATGTAAACATGTGTGTTTTATTCTTTTTACACGTTAGTGTAATTCGATTTTACAAATAATAATAATAATAATAATAATAATAATAATAATAATAATAATAATAATAATAATAATAATAATAATAATAATAATAATAATAATAATAATAATAATGTGATAAAGAAAATTATAATCTAATATTCAACAGCGCTATTTTCTTCAAATCCAATTACAAAAAATGTCGGCAAAGAACGTTATTCATAATGTGTACGATAATTAATGGTTTACAATTATGTTCTTTCCTTTTCTGTAATGTGTTAAACGTTCTTTTCATTGTGTATTCTAGCAACAGTTTACAAGGACACTTTGACATTTGATGAAAAAACAATTAATGAATCTTGTGTCAAGAAATTAATGACACTGGTTTTTTATCTGTCTCTATATTAATGTGAAATATAGTCATCTACGGACACGTGTTCCACCTTTGCCTCAGTAAGGCTAAACAGCACATGCACAAACCCCGAGATTCAAATCTCATGCATTAATCACTACCTATAATGACAGCCCAACGCTCTACTCCATGAAATAACTTGTCTGCTGATATATATATATATATATATATATATATATATATATATATATATATATATATATATATATATATATATATCGCTTATAAACGAATGTTTGTATTCATTTGTTTATTTACGATGTTTGTCCCAGAGAGGATTCAATTATTTTCATGGAATAATGTTGCTTTACTCTGAAGTGGAAACCATCATTTCCTCCATCAGCGTGCTCAACTCATATGAAGCGTATATATATATATATATATATATATATATATATATATATATATATATATATATATATATATATATATACTAGACATACCTGTAACCCGTTGGGTCATGAATTTAGATTTGTTCATGTTTATATATTTGTATGCACAGGATTTACTTCTAAACTGATTATCATACATTTTGGAACACAGCTGCGAGGTGTAAGGAATCGGAATGTGGGCTATATTTAGTTTAATTTAGTTGCATAGAAAGAACGTACAACGAAGGTTGAAGTCTTTCCTGAAATTTCAGATGCCTTCAATTGTTGAGAAATTTTAACATCAATTAAAAGTAATCATCAATTAAAAAATATTCCTCAAATTTCAATTTCTTTGAAGTATTTTAAAGGATTGTTAGGGGGGGCATTATATGGACACAAATCCCATTTGAACATTCAAATATTTCAGATTTGCATTGAATTTTATTCATAGTCATTAGACACCAATAAGCAAGATTCCCTTAATTTCACTTTCTTATTAAGCTAAAGCGTGTAATTTTAGTAATTTTCTAGCATCAAAATCATGTTATGAATTTTGATCAAAATTAGAATAAGATTCTAGACATAATTATAGCTTGATTTTAACCTTCGTAAGTTGACATGAAAGTGATGCAAAATTGTTCTGTTCGGGGAATTCATTTGACTCGTCCTCGTACGGTTATTCTTCTAGTTATATATATATATATATATATATATATATATATATATATATATATATATATATATATATATATATATATATATATATATATATATATATATATATATATCTCGAAGCTCTCCAAAAAGTTGCGCGCTCCAGGAGCACGCTCCTTTTTTGCTGAAGCGAAGGAGAGGAGGGCTCATTTTATATTCAGCGGAAGTAGAGCGGGAGCAACTCCATTTGGGACTAAAGAGCGTGGTTTTATCGCTCCGAGCTCCAAAATTATTTGATTTTTTGTTTTGTTTAAACATTAGTTTTTTATTCAGCAATAAAAACGAAAAGAAAAGAAAGTCTCAGAGTTTACTCTGAGTTATTTTTTAAAATTATATCTCTGGTAAATGTATATGAGAGAGAGAGAGGGGGAGGAAGAGGGAGAGGAAGGGAGAGAGAGGGAGAATGAACGAGAGAGTTACGCTTGAAAACAGAACATTTGTACATCGACATGTTAAATTTTTTATGGGACAGTTTTCTTACGGCAGGAGTTTGGCAAAAGTAAAGAAAGTCTCAGAGTTTACTCTGAATTATTTTTACAAATTATATCTCTGGTAAATGTATATGAAAAAGAAAGAAAGAGAGAGGAAGAGAGAGAGAGGAAGAGGGAGAGGAAGGGAGAGAGAAGGAGAAAGAACGAGAGAGTTACACATGGAAACAGAAACTGAACTTTTCCAGGCAGGAGACAATTTGGCGTCAAATGTCTTCAAATGCGCCAGTGAGTCTATAGATGTCTTTGAAGTTATTTTCTTATAGATTTGAACTTTTTTTGTATTTATGACAAAGATTTTTATTGCTGATTGAATAAATAAGCCAATTTTTCTTTTAATTCGTGTTTTTAAATAAAGATTTTTAGGTTCAATTATACTATAGGAGCCGTTGGATTTTCTTATCCATTTCGCTCGGTATTCACCCAAATGTTCGATAAAATCGATTTTTGGAGTTAAATGGTACATTTTGTCCTGACAAAAACATTCTAATTTATTTTTTTAGCAAATTGAAATTTCATGCCACATTTTTACCCGTCGTCTTTTCGGCAACATTTTGTTATTCTTAAATTCACGACTAGTATGTTTTAACCTTTTCATGTTTGCTTTTAAATTCGTTAAATTCGGTTAAAACTTGCTTTTGTAAATAGAATGTTCAAAGTTTTTTTTGTGTGTGTAATAAAATGTTAAAGCAGTAAAAATATCTTTAGTCCAAAGAAAAAAATATCTTTAGCCCAAGGAAAAAATATCTTTAGTCCAAAGAAAAAAATCTTTTGTCCAAGGAAAAAAAACAATAAAAACCAACATGGCCGCCAGCGATTAAAACCTGGAATTAAAGTTAGATTCTCAACACTTTAAAATGTAAATGAGAATTTTATTTCAGGACCAAATATATAATTAAGACCAACAATCAGTTTCATCCAAAATTTAGGTGAATACCAAGCGAAATGAGCGAAAGAAAACAGCGGTCCCTATTCTACAATTAAACCGATGTTTAGACTTAATTAAATTAAAGAAAATATCTTAAATTTTAATTTAAAAAAGCAAATAATTAGACTTTCTGACTAATTTGTTGTCTTTTTAGAATCGAAAGTAGATTAGATATTTTTCTTTATCTTAAAATATCTATTATCAAATATTAAAATTGTAAACAGTTTTTTTTTTATTAGAGATTTTAAATATAGACGTTTTCACCTTTATTATTCAAATTTTTAATTTTAATAAATGTTTTTGCCATACCTAGTTAATTTTTCGGTGGAGGAAAATTTGACCCGATATTTTTTCAACTCCCAAGGTCTAGGCCAGATATTTTGTATGTAATTTTAAGACATTAAATGTATCTCTGAATTGTTTATTGGCAATTTATTGATATTTTTTAGCCAACTTATGAGAAATATTTTTTTTATTCAATCGTTTAAAAATAAACTTCATTGTTATTTTTTTCGTCCCAAATTGTACTATTGAAAAAAATGGATAAATCGATTTGTTTGAAAGTATTGCGCGTTTCTCTGTGATAAATAATAATATACATTATACAATATAGTTACGTTCGTTAAACAAACAAATATTAAACAACAACACGACGATTAATGTTGCCCTGGTTGTCTCTCTTGTCCCAGAGAAATGGTTTCTTTAAAAAGAAAATAATCACTAATAATGTTAAAAAGGAAAACTTTATTTACTTAAAACAAATATAAATCCCCTTCCAAAATAAATAGAAAAAATATCGGGTCAAATTTTCCTTTCCTGAAAAAAATAGGTTGTTAAGTTAATGAATATTAAAATTGTTTTAAATTACTTCAGGGATTTTTCTATTTCTATTTTATACCTCAGGAAACGAAAATTTACGTATAATCCTATTCTTCATCCGACATGTTCTCCTATAACCCTTAGCACATCTCAAAATATTAGCGAGATTTTGTAAAATATTATCTTACGGTCTTACACTTAAAGTGACATCCCCACCCATATTGACGAGATTCTTTGACGCCCACCCCTATCCTTCGACCACTCATTGGCCGAATAGAACGTTTATGAAAGAAGGTATATTTTCATTATGGAGCGCTGAAAATGAACTGCTGCTTTTTTATTGGAGTTTGAGCAGGTGCGGCTCCTTTTTGAAAATAAGAAGCGTGAGAGGAGCAAAATCTCCCCCTTCTCTATAGAGGTCTACACATGCCGGAAGATTTTCTACTCTGATGACTTCTTTCCTCGCACCGTTTACCTTTAGAACTCCCTCCTGTTCCCTATTTCACCGACTGTATCAACATGCAGAAATGTAAATTTAACGTGAACAAACATCTTACTGCTTAACTTCCTACCCATGTTGCCCTCCATAAATCTGTCTGCTTCAATGGCAATATGCCTTGTTTGGAGTGAAAAAAGTACTACTACTATTATTACTACTACTACTACTACTACTACTACTACTACTACTACTACTAATAATAATAATAATAATAATAATAATAATAATAATAATAATAATAATAGGAACACATGACCTGCTATACATCGATCAAAAGATCATGAAGGAGGTTAAAACAGAAACAAGAACATATCCATGGCATGGATGGACTACAAAAAAAACTTACGACAGAATCCCTCAAGCATGGATAATTGAAGGTTTGAAAATATACAAGATACCCGACAAGATAATTAATCTTATTAAGAAAGCAATGGAAAAATGGAGATTGGAACTGACAGCTGTAGAACAACACCTGATGAGATAAGATACAGAGAGGCATTTTCTCTATCACCAATAGCTATAATGCCACTCAACTACATACTCAGAAAATGTGATGCCGGATACAAGTTTACAGACACAGAACTAAGAGTAAACCACCTGATGTACATCGACGACTTGAAACAATTTGCAAAAAGCAAAAAGCAAAAAGGAACAGGGAAAGCTGATGAATACGACCAGAAGCTTCAAGCAGGACATTCAAATAGAATTCGGAATAGAAAAGTGTGCACTACTAGAAATAAAAATAGGAAAACTGGAGACAACAGAGGGCATGGAACTACCCACACAAGAGGAAATGAGGGCGCTAGGCGAACATGGTAGCTACAAATATCTTTGAGTTCTGGAAGCAGACAGACACCATCAGATCTAGAGAAATAATAGAAAAGATTGGAAACTAATATTTACGAAGAGCAAGAAAACTCCTAGAAACGAAATTATATAGCAGGAATCTAGTAACAGGAATAAACACCTGGGCAGTATCACTGATAAGATATTCTTGACCATTCATAGGCTGGATCAAAGAAGAACTCAGGCACCTTGACCAGAGGACTAGAAAATTAATGACCATGCACAACGCACTACACCCAAAAGACGATACGGACAGACTCTACATGAAAAGAAATGAAGGTGAAAGAGGACTGGTAAGTATAGAAAATTGCGTGGAAGACACAAACAAGAGCTGGAGAAATACATAACTCAAAACACGGAAAGGCTAATCACTGCAGCAAGAGACACTGTTCCAACGAGCAACTCGGGAAGCATCGAAACCAGAAATAAAACGACAAGAAAAGAAAAGTAAGAAGAAAAACAACTACATGGACGCTTCAGAAGACTGACAATAGAAGAAACCAACGAAAATAGCTGGGCATGGCTAAGAAAATAACACCTGAACAGAGAAACGGAATCTTTACTGATGGCTGCACAGAACAATGCAATTGGGACAAACTACATTAAAGCTAAAATAGATAAAACCAAGGAAAATAGTAAATGCAGACTGTGTGGACAAAGAGACGAAACAGTAAATCATATAAGTGAATGTAGCAAACTAGCCCAAAAAGAATACAAGAACAGACATGATTGTGTGGGGAAAGCAGTACACCGGGAACTGTTCAAACAATTTAATTTCGATTTATTTATCTACCTCCCACAAGGTAAGATGTGACACAAGGTCAGGAAAGTGGAATTAGATAAGCCAGCGCTCGAGAGGAGGATGAGAAGACCGAGGAGGGACAGCACACACCAGACCTCCACTGGAAGTGCAGAGAATACTGGCACTTGGGGAGGCTTATTGACACTTAAATCCCGGAGAAGACCAATGGTCCTGACCAGCGAGAAATCAATGGTAAACGGCTGTTGCGATACTTGCAAGGTTATTTGCGATGGCTATCGAAAAGAGGTGGAGAATACTGGAAATCTGGAGAGACTTGTTGTCACTCAGATTCCAGGGAATACCACCGATTGTCGATAAGCAATCACTGATGACCTGTGTGAGAACTCCTAGTGAGTATTAATAATAATAATAATAATAATAATAATAATAATAATAATAATAATAATAATAATAATAATAATAATAATAATAATAATAATAATAATTTTTTAAAGTTCAGTGAAGATGGTCATTCTCCGCGTGGATTTCTATATAACGCCAAGTAATTTACCGTAAAATAATCCTCCAATTCCTGGCCATTCTAATTTTTTAAGACTCTTGTAAACTAATTGTTTTACTACTAACCCCAAGTCCGAGTGGCACGGGGGTAAAAGCACACGTAATCGTCTAAAAAAATGAGACCCCTCCCCCCCCAAAAAAAACGCACAGAATGTATCTCCCATAGCAAAGAAATAATGGTTAACTGCCATAAAACGCTGGAGTGGCCCAGAAATTAGATCGTTTTACGTTAAATTTATATGTGAAACTGAGATAACACTCTAAATTCTAAAATAATTTTTCTTTTTGTTTTAAATTCTTTTTTATATATTTGTAAAATCTCTATTTTAAATTAAAAAACTAGCGTTTGTTCCTATTTACTTTCCTCCCCGCAAGGGCAGAGTTAGACACAATGTCGGTTTTTATTGTGGGGAAAATCCAGCTCACCATAAAGAGGCATTCTGGATTGGAACAAAAATAAGAATTGCCTCAGTCTAGAAGGATTTCTTCTTCCACTGATCGAGGACAGAAAAGATGACCTGTAGTATCAGAACAGATACTGCACTTTGTTCCTAGCCATTCGGCAATTTCTGTAATTTCAATGCTTTAAAGTGATATAATTTTATCTAGTAGGTTCTAATCTACAAAAGTGTCTATTTTTTAATGACTAAATATAGATGTAACTGTCTATGGTAACACTTCGAAGAACAAAGCCTTGACATAAAACTAGGAAAATGCTGGCCCTATATAAAGTCATTTACCGACATCAATGTAGTGACAGAGTGTACTTACTACGAAGAAAAGGTGGTCTGGGCCTCAATGGTAAGCGTGGGACAATATATCAAGAGCTCCTGTGATCAAAAAATGAGAATAGTGAAGTACCAAATAACTACCTCAACAGACCTTAACAACAAAACTGGCCGATAATTTCAGTGGAAACAAACTGGAGAACACTGCCGAAGAATATGACAACCCAGCAACCCTGATCGAGCGAAAGAAGAGGAAGAAGTACACTAAAAAGGAGCTGAAGACCAGACTAAAAGGATGGCGACAGAATAAAAGAGCAGGATAGTCCATTGAAGAACTTAACCAAAGTTATATCAATAAGAAGGCTTCACTACAATGGCTCAAGAGTAGCAAATTTCCGTTTGATGAGGAACGGATAATTATAGCTGCTAAAGACCAGAGCTTACTGTGACAAATGACTTTCAGAGCAAGACGAACACTTACTCCCTCTATATCTCTATCTCTCTCTCTCTCTTTCTAAGACTCGGTCGGGCGATTCACCCTTCCTTTCCCTTTGCGTTCATGTCATGGCAGCCGCTTGACTGGGGGAGAGGGAGAAGGGGTTATTAAGGGCAGTTGCCGTGGGCGAGCGGAAACGGGTTGTCACAGCAACGAGACAGCGAACATCGCCGAGCGGGAGAAAACGGACGATGTGGATTAAAAAGGAAAAAGAGAAAAAGTTAGTAGGCGACAGGACCGCGAACCAGCCACAGTCGTGTAGATCCCCCCCCCCCCCGAAGAAAGGAACAATCTTATTGCGGATTGAATCCATAACATTGTTATTCTTTGGGATTATGATTCAAGGAACTTATTGATTTTCGCCTCCTCATTTTATTGAGTTTACGTATTATACTAACGGATAAAGCAGATAAGTTTGGCCTATTTCTTGCCAAAATCTTTCTTAACCACAAATATATATATAATTCTTTATTGTAAATTCATGTCGCATACATCACGAAAACACTCTCCAAAATATACGCCAGTCTCCCTCGTTCTTTTTGTGGTGGCTTCTTCTTATTATTTTTATATATATATAAATCTTTGTTGACTTTTAAACTTCACTCGAGTATTTGTTCCGTCATTTATTGCTTTGTTGTCCCCTTCCCTTCAGGACGAATTTCACCGGTTAATCCGACATTCGACGAATAACCGAAGATAGTTAACAAGCCAACGGACATTAAACAAATAAATGCATGTGTCGCGATCTGATTGCCAATCATTAACGATCATCCAGTAGCTGGGTCGTAACATTACTCACGAAGAGATTTAAGAAAATGGCCGGTCTACAAAAAACTGACCAGTGCATGTTCTGTCATTTGGCCGTTGAAAGTCCAAGCCACCTCATATCTGGATGCAAGATCGTTTTGGCCGATGGTCATTACACTGCCTGCCACAACAAAGTATGTATATACCTACATTGGAAGATCTGCAGAGAGGTGCAGCTTGAAAGATCTCTGAACATCTGGGAACATGAACCCTCGCCCATACTATCAAATGGGAAGGTGACAGTGTTCTATGATAAAGACATACAGCCGGGTAGAAACATAAAAGACAAGGCCATCAAACCAGACATTGTCATCTGGAACAAACCAGAAAGGACTGCTCTCATCATTGACGTAACCGTCCCGAATGATTATGGCCGCATTAGAGCCGAACGCGACAAAATAAACAAATATCAGAACCTCAAGAATGACTTAAAAACAACATGGTCCCTGAAAGAAATAAACATCATACCGGTTGTTGTAGAAGCTACTGGTTTAATCAAAAAACTCTAATAAAGTACTTAGATACAATCCCTGGGAGACCAAATTGTAGGAAAGTACAGATAGCAGCCCTAAAAGGGGCATCTATCCTAAAGAGAGCCATCGGATATAAGTTTAACTCATAGGAGAATCAAGTGTTGATCTCTCTAAATTAACTGAACTAAAATGATGAAAAAATTAAAATGTTGCTGAATCTTGTATTTCCGTTATCGAGCATGTAGTATAATGGATGAAAATGGCTCGTTACCTTTAGCATTTCCAAAACTAATCACCTGGTAATCTATTCATTTCACTAACCATTATCGGTGAGTAGCTTTTAGCCTTGATAAGTGGTATCTTATTTGTAAAATAAAATGCATTGCATATTTAATTTATCAGCTAATTCCAATAATAAGTATAGTGCATGATTATATAAACAGTCATTGGTCTGATTGATAATGATTCAGCAGACGATTTAATTGTAGAATGTAATCTAAAAAAAAAACGATTTTTCCCTTTTTTCCACAGAAATTTAACTGTGAATGTTCTTAAAGTACATAAAAAAATTATTAAACCTTTAATGAAATGTTCTGGATTTATCAAATAGTGGTTGGATATTATTTTTATTTTAACTTTTGCATATCCATTTTGTGTTATTTATTCCCATCAAATGCACATTCAACCATGAATATATTTATTTTCACATCTCAAGAAAACAACTGTGCAACATCTATAGAAAAAGATGAACCACCAGCTAAAAAAGACGGGTTCTCCGTTCCAATTTCGATCGACCATCTTTGCCAGCTAGATCAAAGCATATTTTACCAGATGTTTGTATACTCTGACAACAAGTAAAAACTATAGTGTACAAAGGATCTGAGAAAAGAAACAGGGAAAAGCTTGTAAAATGTTCAACAATAGAAGCTGTTAATTTAAAATGAGCAGCAGCAGCAGAAGAAAATGAAAATGAAACACTCATCATGCAAATAACAAATGAAAATTGTGTGGCAATCGAGCTGAAGTACCATAACTCCTGCTACCGTGACTTGATCCGCTACTTGACCAAAATAACCAAAACTGAACAGACTGAGCAAACTTCGTACGGTAAAGCATTTGAGTTTTGTACCAAATTAGTTCAAATCCGAATTATTGAAAAAAAGGAAATAATGAGACTCAAAAAGTTGAAAGACTTGTTTTGTCGAACAGATAAAAAAAACGCATAGTGTTGATGCTCACTTATATAAAACGGGTTACTTAAAGCAAAAGTTGACTGGTGATACCAGATCAGGCTGCCCTGTGGCTCCCTGAGACGAAATTCACCTACATTGACGTTTTTTTTTTTTTTTTTTCTTTTTTTTTCTGTAAAACTTAATTATGTTCTACAAAACCAAAAACAAAAACAACAGCCCCTCTTCCTTTCTCCCTCCCCTTTTTTATTTTATTTTTAGAACTTGAATCATAAATCTTTTACTATAATGACCAGATTCGGCATTAAATAACCCAAATAGGGTTGATATGCCGTAAAACAAAACTACCAAACTACCAAACTACCAAAAGTTGATTAAAAACTTTCCTCAGCTGTGCTTCATCACTCCTAAAATGAGGTCACACGGTGACATCATCTATATCTTCTCTTGTAGAGGAAAAATATTTTTTAAGTTATACACAGAAAGTATTAAAGCCGTATCAAAGAAAATGACTGAAAAAAGGCTTTTTTAACAAATATTCTTAACTTTGAAGCAGAGTAAATATATTAAGTCCAATATCCATATATTAAATGATGCAGAATTTAATTGGGAATAAAATTGGCTAAACTACATGTTTTTTATGTTTATCGGTTTGGGTGCTACTAGAGCTTAAGTAAGTCATCATGTTCTGTTTGAATGATTGTCAGCCATCTTTAAAGATGGTCGCCGTTCTCATTGATGCTCATCATTTATACTTGAAAAAAGTATAATGTTCAGGAATCTATTGGCATTCATTTGCCACCATTTTTTCTTCTATCCCCAACCGAGGTCACAGAATCAAAAATCTAGAGTGATTTTGACTTTTGGGCCAATAGCCTATTTAGCACATACTCAAGAACGTAATTTGCAAGATACATATCTAGAAACCTGTGTTCACTCGTAACATACTCCGCTATGCTGGCAAAGCTTCTTTCCCCCAGTTTTCGCAGCGAATATCATATGATTTCGTTTACCATTTAGTAAAGTACACTAAGACTTATATATTTTCATTTTCTTACGAGTCTCTCAAATTTCTGTTTTTTTAACCAATTAAGACCGCATTGTCTTTGCTACTGCCCAGCTGTGAATGTCTTCTTCTTCTTCTTCTTCTTCTTCTTCTTCTTCTTCTTCTTATTATTATTATTATTATTATTATTATTATTATTATTATTGTAGTTGTCGTTGCTGCTGCTAGTGGTGGCGGTAGGATGATGATGATGATGATGATGATGATGATGATGATGATGATGATGATGATGATGATGATGATGATGATGATGATGATGATGATGATGATTTTAAGAGAAAAATATTTAAAAGATTTACTTATGTTCTAGATTTTTAATATTGAAAAAAAAAGTTATTTTTCAATATTATAAAAAATGTCGGGCTTATAAATTGATGAAAGATATTTCTTTTTCTCTCGTTCTTTTAATTTTCCTTTTCAATTCGTGCTCGTAAAAAAATTTATTTCTTTGAGACCCTCCCCCATTCCTAAAAAACAACACATAACCTATATCTTGGTTGCCTTTTCTAAGAAAATGAATAATAATGCTATCAGGCCTTGGACAAAGGCTGGTGAGGGCGAACATCTGAGTAGATGTTCGTGGTGAAATTGGAAATGTTCAAAGCGAGACGAAACAGGTTCAGTCAACCCTATTCCGTCTATCAAAAGAGTTGCTTTAAAAAGTACAGAATAAAAGGCAAAAGAATAACTTTAAAGCGCCATTTCCTTTCTTTTAAACTTATTTTTTGAAACGTCCTCGCCTCCATATGATAGGCTTCATTCGTCAGTCTGCTTGTCACGCTTCATTTATTTGAATTTTAAACGCTTAATTGGGCGTCTAATCTTGTCGATAAGTCTGTCACGCTTAAGTTTTAAAAACCATTTCCACCAATATGTTATGTTGATAATAGCATTTTTGACGGTTTATTACGCTTAAGTTTCAACTAAAATTTCCGTCAGTCTGAAATAAGATTTTCCGTTAGTCTGCTACGCTGAACTCAAATTTCATTTAGTCTACAACGCTTAAGTTTGAAATAGTATTTTTCCGTTAGTCTGCCATGCTTGAGTTTGAATTTAAATTTCTGTTAGTCATTCACGGTGAAGTTTGGAAAATGGTTTTCCGTTAGTCTATCCCACTCATGTTTGAACTCAGATTTCTGTTAGTCTGCCACACTTAAGTTTGAAATAAGATTTCCCGTTAGTCTGCTACACTTGGGTTTGAACTCAAATTTCCGTTAATCTGCTATGCTTTAGTTTTAAATAAGATGTTTCGTTAGTTTGCCATGCTTTAGTTTGAACTCAAATTTCCGTTAGTCTGTCACACTTCAGTTTGAAATACAAGTTTCCGTTTATCTGCAACGCTTAAGTTTGAAATCAAATTTCCGTTAGTCTGCCACACTTTTGTTTGAAATAGGATCTTCCGTTAGTCTGCCACGCTTGAGTTTGAACTACAATTTCTGTTAGCCCGCCACGCCTAAGTTTAAACCAAAATTTTCGTTAGTCTGCCACGCTTAAGTTTGAAATAGGATTTTCCGTTAGTCTGCCACGCTTAAGTATGAACTCAAATTTCCGTTAGTCCCAAGTTTAGGTTTGAAATTAAATTTTTGTTAGTCTGTCACGGTCAAGTTTAAAATAGAATATTCCGTTAGTCTGTCAGGCTTAAGTTTGAAATTAAATTTTCGTTAGTCTGTCACGCTCAATTTTAAAATAGAATTTTCCGTTAGTCTGTCACGCTTCAGTTTGAAATAGAATTTACATTAGTTTATCACGCTTAAGTTTGAAAGAAAACTTTCCATACTCTATCACGCTTAAGATAAAAATAACAGCTGTCGTCTTGGAAAATTAATACCTCTTAAGTAACCCATTCTACCAATTATTTCCAATCCTATCATGACGGCGACCAACGTACAACCAGCAATCTTTTTACCCTTATTCTCGAGTGGCTCCGGTCCTTGATAAGCGGAGATCTATTAGGGAAAAAATCGCTAAACGCGCAGTTCGAATGTGCGCATCTTAAGGTTATTCGGTTTTTTTTTATGAATGGGTGAAGATTATCAAAGAGAAAGGAATCAACATATTTCCTTATTTTAAACATAAAATGTCGGCAATGTTTTGTTATTTTTATTTAAATTTGTTCCCTAAATCAGAATTGCATTTTACTGTGTCACAACTGAGCCGTTGACTCCTTTTGATTTTCGCTGTTCGTCTCGCCATATTAAAAACCAAACGCACGAATGATGTGACCATCAAACGTGCCGCAGTATTTTGCATATCTTCTCGCGTAGTAATTTTGTCTTGTGATAAAAAAGAAGAACTACTTTTATATTTCACAATATTTATTTATTTATTATGAATATCTGTTCAATTACCGTTACTGCCTCGATCAGAATCTTTCTTTCTTCGTTTTCTGTTTTCGAATTTCTTTCTCTTTTTCTCACAATCGTTCTCTTTTGTGTACGTGAGAAGAAAAAGAATGAACTTTTCTGTCTCCATTTCTTTTTGTATTTCTGATTTACTCTCGGCTAAAAATAACAACAGCCTGAAACAAATGGTACATTATAGTATAGTCTTGTGTCACAGTTCGGCTGAATGAAAGAATGGATGACATAGAAGGCCGGAATTGGAATGGTTGAGGAAATGACTCATGAGTAAAGTATTTGACAAGATTCACAAGTTCTTAAACGGCATTTTTTATATAGAAGGGGGTTATATCTCATACAGACAGAAGACGACATGAAGATACGACCCAGGACATGGCAATGTAAGTGTTACTGGTGTTAATCGCGGGGCAGCAACGGGCGATAAGGAATCTCTTCTAGAAGCAAATACCAAAGACAATAATGTAATATACAGTACAATATAAAAAATATATGTATTTTCTGCTGTTTTCCTATTTCATAATCGGCGATAACGAAGATCATTTCTGGGAAGTCTCTCAAACGAAAAAGCTCTACCCAACAAGCAGAAGAAGTCTTTACCACAAAACGTCACCATCATATGACAAAAAGACGAGAGAAAAATCAGAAACAAAAGAAAGACTGACACCATACAAGACGAAGCCAAGAGAGCTGCAATTCCTTTAGGAAATTCGGATCAAATGTAAGACAAAGACTAGTTGGCTGGAAGCAAGGTGTAGTGTCTGTTCTGATGCTAATCTTTTTTGTCCTCGGTCAGTGGATGAGAAATCTTTCTAGACTGGGGCAAATTTAAATTTTATTTTTATCCCAATCCAGAGTGCCCCTTTTTGAGGAGCTTGTGTCTAACTTGTCCTCGTCGGGAGGCAAGTAAATATGGACTATGACTAAACACATCATTCTCCTAAAATGAAGAAGAGAAAACGCGCAGTGGCACCAACATAGGTCGCGGGGGGGGTAGAAAGACTGATGAGTGGGAGCATCATCCTGATTACGACTGAACTGTCTAATTTATTCCCTGCTTCCTTTGTTCCAGCTGGTTTGACTCGTTTGTTTCGTGGTCTTCATCAATTCGCAGTGCAGGTACATCGTTAGAATATATCTTCCTATTTCAGTAGATTCTTTCCGAAAACTACAGACTTGTAGAACTCTCTTCCTGTTGACAGTTTTCCTCCTTTTAGCGACTAAAGTCAATAAGCATCTCCTGTCTTTGCTAATCATCTTTCGTTCTTTTTAGCTCATTGCATCAAGTGGTTTCATGCCTTGTCTAGAGCGACTTCTATAAAAATATTTAAAAAAGGAAACCGAAAGTACTGGAATATTGTCAGTCAGATCCCAGGGAAAATCACCGACCGTTATCTGCAATAAATCATTGGTAACGACTGCTAGCTGAACAAATTATAAAATAGAATACATATAAAACGGTTACAATTACTTTCTTCTAAAATGTATACATAAAACTATTGTTTATATATATACGAAAATAAAACAATAAAATTAGTAATCTATCATCTTGAGTAATCCTTTCTTAAACTCTGCTTATTAAACTTACTATATAAATTACACAAGCCATCTACTCTTGTAAGCACCATTCATTTCAATATATAATCACCATTGTATGTTAATAATACACATAGTTTGCTATTAATACCTATTTATGAAAATTAGAGACGGCCAAAGAAGTCCTACCTATTATGATCTACCTCATCTATTTCGCAAAAGCGCAAGTGACAAGTTCATTCAATGTTACTTGGGTGGATGCCGAGAAGACTGTAATTATTTTTAAAACTTGCCTTGAGGACTAATAAGATATTGCACCATCACAATAAAAACGAACATGTGACATATCTTGCCATAGTGAGGGGGCAGTAAGTACTAATACTTATTAATGACAACCTGAATTAAATCTATGTCAGGGTGTACGTAGATAGTGACCACAGTATTAGCATTAAAATAGGGTAATAATTCACAATGCTTTCAGGATGAAGACTATGGAGTAATATCTTTGGAAACAGACATACGAAATCTCTATCATAATAATATTCAGCGCTTAAGAAAAAGCAGCAAAAAGAAACTAATTTGAGAAGCAGCCGGGCTGTATTATATTTGACCAAAAAGGGGGGAAATGGCCCCTACTATAATGAGTGTGATAGTGAAATAGTGTTTATAAACCTCTTTTTACTATTCTCATTGACAAATGAAAATCAAAGTCTAGTAACACTGATTTGTCCAACTTACGAAAAAGAAAGATTCATATTTTAGTATAATTGTAGATTAACATCCTCCGCTAACTCCACCGCCTCCCTCCCCCCAAAATATATTCCATTTTTTAAGCGATTACGTGGGAACGCCATCGAAAAATTTGGTGGAAAGAAGAAAAGAAATTATTATTTTAGAATTTAAAGGAGGGATAAGTTTTGTATAAAAATTCAATGTAAAATGATCTCCCATTTCCGGACCAGTGTATCGTTTTTTGTCTCTAGGAACTAAATCCGCTGCGTTTTTTGTTTTTTCTTAAGGGGAAGCTACCTTTTTAGGCGATTACATGTGGTTTTGTGCCCTTGCCACTCGGACTTATAGCTAGTGATACAAAAATTGGTTAACTGACCTAAAAGTTAGAATGTACTGGAAATAAACTGATTCCACACTCTAAATTGTGAAAAAATGTTTTCCTTCTTTCAGTATTCCACGGTGTAGCAATTGGTGTGTTTACCTTTCCCGTGGCAAATAAATAAATAACTTATTTAAAATTGACTAGTTTATCATTAATTTAAGGCGTAAATAAAAGAGTTAAAAGTTTGGATAAAAACAGCTGTTAGTTATTTGCGTTACTGAAGACATTGAAGGCGAAAACCGAAAACGAATTAATCCCGAGAAGAAATACTTCTAGACTGAGGCAATATTTATTTTTTGTGTTTGGATAAATGTTTTCTTTTAAAGTCGAAAAGAAAATGAGGTTGTTTGAAACTACATTTTAAATAGTTACCCTTGTCCGAAGAAAATCGACGAAGAAAACCTTCGAACAATTAAATTGTCCTGTGTTAAATTAGCAAACAAATCAGAAGTATTATTGTTAAAAAACGACTGTGAGTTATTTGAGTTACCGAAGACATGAAAGGCGAAATCCGGAGAAGAATTAATCTTGCGAAAAATATGTTTTGACTGAGGCAATGTTTATTTTGTTATGTTTGGATAAGGGTGGAGAAAATCGACGAAGAATCAAAACGAAGAAAGAAACAGTGGGTGGGAGATATCTAAAAAAACTGAAAGGTTAATTTTCTAAAGCTTGAAAGAAAAGGAATTTGTTTGAAAAACATTTTAAGAATGTACACTTGTCTGAAGTAAACCACCGAAGAAAGATAAGGAAAATACTATACAACAAAGTATTATGTAAGGAAACATATAGCGTATATAGCGTATTGTACTTAATGTACACAAATAGTGTATCCCTGTTTAAAGGCTTTCCAACACTGCAATTAAGACGACGAATCTCTGTGGTAAATTCGACAGAGTAATAACAGTTTCGTACAGAAATGAAAACTGCGTAAAGAAAATCAGATAAAAATAAGAAGTAAGAAAGTAAGAAATCACTCATTATAAAAGACGCCATTGATACTGACAGGACGTACTATGCAAGGTGTTTATAAATGTAAAACGTAATTCTGGAATAATATCAATACTCAGCCTTAGCGGCGGTCTGTGTATTCGACATGCATTCCGATATTCCTATATTCCGCGAATACAGTACGGGCGAATATGTAGGAAAGAACTGAAAATGAGTAAGCGTTTGTTATTTATATTTAATATGTAGTGTAATATATAGGCAATTTTCAATAAAGGGGAAACAATAACGGTGCTAAAATCGTATGTATCCTATTATAAAAGTAACACAATGTCTTTGAGTGACGTAGGAAGAGATAAATAAGAACGAGTATGAAAGTTTACTACCTTCTTTGTTGGATATGTATTTAGGAGAAGCAGCTAGATCGGAATAAATGTAATCATTTTAGTCAGTTGACGAAATGTATGCATATTTTCTAGAAACACGCATTAAGAATTGCTGTAATTGGTTAGGTGATCAGTTGATCATAGGAAGTTGTCCGTTATTTTCCTTTAATTGCAATATTGATTATGATTATGTTTTTACGGGTGAGCTTAAATAATAGTTTTAAAAGTTGCCAAGCATATTGGGGAAATCTTAAATAATAGGTTAAACCGACAATAAATCTAAGAATTAGTTCGAGGAACTCAAATAATAGTTAAATAAAAAAATATTTAATCTTAATAGAAATCGAACTCGGAATCATCAGTTTAGTAGGGAGGTGCTTTATCAATTGGGTCACGGATACGTATCGTACAAAATCTTCATAAAGTAAGTAACGTTCTCAGAAAACTTTATTGTCATCTATTCGTTTAACTAAGGTCGCCAATTAATTCCTATTTCGTTCCGGTGAATTATTTAGAGTGAAATGAGTTTCTTCCGAACAACTTATTTCCTTACTTAAAGCATGTATGAAAATAACATTCCACTAGTGTCGGTAGCCAATGAAAACGCTTGAAATATCGGTAAATATCGAACAGCTGTATCTTATTAATTTTTCCAGATATCCATGGGGAAAGTAAGAGTACATGTAACTATGAAAGTGAAAACTTCACCTCCCTCGTCTAAATATGACTAAAGAATTATTGATCAAGGTTAAATATAAAAATCGATAACGTCGTTTGAAAAAATGCTTTAAGAACACGAACCAATAATTTCTATATCTGGCTGACAAAACATACATTTTATTCACCTTTTGTTATTTTAAAAGCTAATAACGTCAACTAAATGGGGAGATAGTCTTTACTTTATATATAAAATTATGTGTTTTCATATAACAGGGTATGTGAGTGGCGCAATAGATATCGACGCGAACTTTTAACATAGTTCACCCCAAACAAGACCTGCTGCTACTGTAGACATAAATGGCTACTGAGAATTAGGGTGAACATTTTGGGGGTCATCCTAAATTGGAAGCTGTGCAGCGAGATGCTTGTTCACATTAGTTTTAAATGTCTGCATGTCGGTACATTCGGGGAAACAGGGAGCAGGGAGGGAGTTCCAAAGGCCGACAGCACGAGTAAAGAAGCTATTGGAGTAGAAGGCTCTCCAGCATCTGGGGACTTCCACAGTGAATGGATGGGGTTTAGCTAATTGTTGGATGGTCGAGTGTATTTACGTCGAGGGGGCAACAGAGCTACAAGTTTATCGGAGCACATTCCATTGAAATACCTGTAAAACAAGCACAATATTGCAACATTGCGGCGATGGAACATGTGCTGGAGCTTGGTGGACAAGCCGAGTTCAAGCCAATCGAATTTATTCAATTCACTTACGCAAAAATAACATTGTGAAAGGCATGAACACCTCCCCAGCTTTGAATAAGAAAGAAATACGTCTTCGATAAAATGTTTAGAGTGAATAGTTTACAATAAGTATTGTGTTTTGGTATTAAAAGAATGATATACCGCAAAACAGACAAGACATATAAGTAGGTAACATTTAGCGATGTTCCATAGATAATATATTGGTTTTGATTTGCATTATTTACATGTTTGAGACTGTTGTCCTCATCTTAGTTGTTATGTTCACAACATCTCGGTCGTTCTACTCTCACTCTGCCCTCTAATCTTTCTCCGTTGTCTTTTCTCCATGTTCATTTTTAGTATCCATAAACTTCATGTATAGTATGATGAAAAAAAGCAACAAAAAAACGGTGTAATATATTGTTGATTCTGTTTGACCTAGATATGCTATATCAATTCACTTCCCTCATACTGCGGCCATTATTGAACTTTCTCAGACGATCAAAATACATAACAGTTATGTAGTTTGATTATTTATCCTTAATCTTATGATCCCTTTTCATTGCTTGATTTTCATCTCTCTTTTCATTTTCCAATCCCATTGTTTTTTGATCGGGTCTTACTGCATATTTCTAATCAATCGCATTTTTTCTATATATACGTCAGACCAGGAAGTTATGATTTGCAACACTCCTATTATCACCTCCTAAGAACCCTTAATTGGACATTATAATATTCAACACCGAGTAAGTCTTCTGAACTTTTTGTGTGATTTTGCTTTTTCTATGATTTTATTATTAATTTGCATACACCCTGAATACACTCTTCACTGTCATCTACTGCATCGATAGCAAGCAAATTTCCCGTCTGGATAACTTTTTTCGTTTTTGGACTACGAATCCCGACCTGGATTGTTTTCTTATCGACTTCTATGACATTTTTCTTGAAATTGTTTTAAACTTTATGACTTGGATGAACTGTATAAGTGTGTTTTTGACCGATATATTTGATGTTTTATATTTATTTTTATGTATATTTTTTATATTTTTATATATTTTATATGTTTTCAAAGCTTAATTTTTATTACCTGCAGTAATGTCGTTGCGGTAATGGTCCTCTGAGGAGAAGATTTTCTTTGAAAACTCATGAGTTAAAGACGCAGTATCACTCCTTGTTTTTGAACTTTAATAAAAATCTGATTAATTTCTCATTTTATTATGTCATTCAATTAATATTATTGCTCTATACACTATATTGACCTTTGTTTTTATCCTGATAGCTTACTGGCTAAAGATATTATTTATATCTTTAAAGTATTATCTTACTATATATATATATATATATATATATATATATATATATATATATATATATATATATATATATTATTTATATCTTTAAAGTATTATCTTACTATATATATATATATATATATATATATATATATATATATATATATATATATATATATATATATATATTATTTTTATATATATTTATAATTATTTTTATATATATTTATATATATTTATTATTTAATAACGTTTCTGGTACCAAAGGTACTCAACTTGTTTCATCCTGATAAAACATAAACAGATATTTAAAAATAATAGCAATAACTATGGTTACAAACACAAAATCGCAAGCTAGATCAGGGCAGTTCTCAGAACTAGTGAGTTCCCCTAGGGATAATCACCAAAGGGGATCGGGCAGATCTCGACGGGGTAAAGCCGTTGTCATTAGGGGCACAGAAGTAATGGCTCTTTCTTTCAAAATGGCCAATAGGACTTGTCCGACCGAAAATAATTTTAAGATTGCTTCCTGTGAAGCTTCATTATGTAACATTTGTGATATTCTAATAACATCTAAAGAATATCAATGAAATGTAAAAAAACAGGTTCTAAATCATTCGGAGAAAAGATTTGTCGTGTAGGTCACAACATGTAAAAATTGTAATTTACAATATGTAGGCAAAACAGTGCTTCCTTTAAATAGACTATTAATTTACATAGGACTAGTACTAAAGGCTGTATCCATGTTATAAACCATTTTAAAGAAACTTGTAGTAAATCGTCTTTTTCAATACAAATTATTGAAAAATTTGCAGATAATGAATATAATAGTTTTGGTGAGGTTGATAATAAATGCGTCAAAATAAGGAAGATGAAATAATTAAGACAATGCGAGTAATTTATCCATATGGTCTGAATGTTAAAGCAAAGACAAATAACTTGCAAAACGAATTAGAAAATGACGGGCGATTATATCAAACTTTGCCTCGGATAAAACACATGTAAATAGAAACAATAGCGAATCTGCCGTTTCACGCGAGGAATTCTTTACAAAAACTAATGATATTATCATGACTAATATTTCCAAGTCTTTCAATTACATTAGAAAACTACTTAATCAAACGAAAAGAAGGTACTGAAGGACATGTGAAATATTATTACAACCGGATGTGATGTATAGAAAAGAAAAACTTACTCAACTGTATGAGTATATAATGAATATAATCGATACAAAATTATACAAGCCACCTGTTGAGAGTATAAAAATAAACCTCGAAATGTTTCGGTAGTCTTGTATGAAAATAAAGGATTTGATGATATAAATCTACCTAAAATATTTAACAATCCAGTAATCATTCAATCACTATCCAATGAACTTAAACTAGATGGACAGAATCCAATAGTAACATATAAGCTAGGGCAAACCATACGGAATAAGGTTTTTAACTATAAAGAAACAATAGAGAATATAAATATAAATGACTATGATGAAATGAATATTCCGGAATGTGAATGTAAATCCTCTCCTTTATGTAATAATTAACAGGGATACTCGGTGTTGCCCGGGCCTCTCTCTTCCCTGGTCGCTTCATTTCACCGCCTCCTCTCCCCATTGCCACATTCTCCCTGTTGCCTTCGGCGAAAGCTGTCTCTCCCACACCCTTCCTATTCCGTTGCCTGGGGTAAAAGTATGACATATTTCTATTAAAAGTAACACCTCTGTCAGCGCCTTCTATATACGTACTTATCTCTACCCCAGTGCGCCTGTTATATAAGTATATATCTCCGCCCCGGTGCGCCTACTATATACGTACCTATCTGCGTCCCAGTGAACATACTATATACGTAACTATCCCCACCCCGGTACGCATACTATATACGTAACTATCCCCACCCCGGTGCGCATACTATATACGTAACTATCTCCACCCGGTGCGCATACTATATATGTAACTATTTCCACCCCGGTACGCATACTATATACGTAACTATCCCCACCCCGGTACGCATACTATATACGTAACTATCTCCACCCCGGTACTCATACTATATACGTAACTATCTCCACCCCGGTACGCATACTATATACGTAACTATCTCCACCCGGTGCGCATACTATATACGTACCTATCCCTGCCCCGGTGCACATACTATATAGTCCGTATCTCCCCCCCCTGTATGCATACTATATACGTACCTATCTCTGCCTCAGTGCGCATACTATATACGTACCTATCTCCGCCCAGGTGCGCATACTGTATACGTCCGTATCTCGTCCCCCTGTGCGCGTACTATATACGTACCTATCTCAACCCAGGTGTGCATATTATATACGAACCTATCCCCACCCCGATGCTCATACATAAGAACTCATATTAATGCGCATCTGTTTATCAAACAACCAAAATTATGTTCGTTCATGTTGTGTCACTATCATAAAAAATAACTCATATTAATCGCCCCTGTTTTATCAAAGAACAAAAAATAAGTTCATTTATGTAGCGTCACTATCATTAAAAACTCATATTAATGCGCCCCTGTCGTATCAAAGAACCCATATGGTGCCTTTGTGCCCCTGTTCATGAAGAACAAGAAGAAGAAGAAGAAGAAGAAGAAGAAGTAAACTATTTCATAGGGGCGCAATACTACACAACCCCTCTAAAAACGTATTCCATAAAGGTGCTATACTGCACAAGCTCCCGGGAAGCGTTTACCATGGGGGTGCTTAACTGGGCAAACAGACGTAGCTGGGTGGATGGACGGACGTAGGTGGACGAATTGACGGACGGATGTGGCTGGACAAAAAGACAGACGGACGGACGTAGCTGGACGGACAAACGGACCTAGTCGGAATGACGGAGGTAGCTGGACGAACGGACGGATGTAGCTGGACGAACGTAGGTGGACAGATTGACGGATAGACGTAGCTAGACAGACGGACCGACGGACGGAGCTGGACAGACGGACAGACGGACGTAGGTGGACGGATTTATAGACGGACGTAGCTGGACGGACAGATGAACGGATGGACTTATATTTATCGCACCTGGTCTTCCCAAATAGTCATCCATTTAGTACTTGCCAGGATACGCGTTGCTTAACCTCGATTTTACAGCACCTGGTCATCCTAAATCGTCATTCATTTAGTACTGGCCAGGATATGCATTGCTTAACTTCGCACTTTGACCGATAATAATGACAACAGAACGTTCTTAACATTGTATTGTCTTATTCCCGGACAACGCCAAATACAAGGAGGCTTCGAGGGCTACACTAAAATCACTCTTTCTTATTCCCCTCCCTTTGATGAGTGCAATAGTCCGAAGAGAAACGCAAAAAAGCAATAATAATGTGACGATGGCATAAAAATAATATCCAATCCTATCACTATGAAGTCATATACCTATCAATATGACGTCATGTATACAAGATAACATTAAAAATCGTGATCACATTAAACGAAAAAATGGCTATTTGAGCCTCCAAAAATGAATCTTTTTAAAAAAATTTTGGATATTATTTTCCCGGGGTTATGCCGCTTAAAATAATACCTAATTTGGTTTTTTTTGTTGAGTATTTTAAGCTAATGCGTTACATACATACACACTGATTTTTGCCTTATATATATTGAGACTAGCTTGGCTACCCGTCGTTTCCCAAGGATCTATCTTCCATGGTCGCACCATCTCACCGCATCCCCTCTCCCTGTTGCCACCTTCTCCCTGTTGCCACCTTATCCCTGTTGCCACCTTATCCCTGTTGCCACCTTTTCCCTGTTGCCTTCGGCGAAAGCTGTCTCTTCCCCACCGCTCCTCTTCCATTGCCCATCGCCGCCCCGGTGCACATACTATATACGTACCTATCACTGCCCCCGTGCGAATACTATATATTTACCTATCACCGCCTCAGTGCGAATACTATATATGTACCTATCTCTGCCCTGGTGCGAATACTAAATACGCACCTATCTCCACCCCGGTGTGCATACTATATACGTACCTATCACTGCCCCGGTGCGAATACTATATACTTACCTATCTCCGCCTCAGTGCGAATACTATATATGTACCTATCTCTGCCCCGGTGCGAATACTAAATACGCACCTATCTCCACCTCGGTGTGAATACTATATACGTACCTATCACTGCCCCGGTGCGAATACTATATACTTACCTATCTCCGCCTCAGTGCGAATACTAAATACGTACCTATCACCGCCCCGGTGCGAATACTATATACGTACTTATCTTCGCCCCGGTGTGCATACTATATACGTACCTATCTCCGCCCCTGTGCGCATACTATATATGTACCTATAACCGCCACGGTGCGCATACTATATACGTACCTATCTCTGTCCTGGTGTGCATACTATATATGTACCTATGTCTGCCCGGTGTGAATACTATATACGTACCTATCTCCACCCTGGTGCGTATACTATATACATACCTATCTCCACCCCGGTGTGCATACATAAGAACTCATATTAATACGCCCCTGTCGTATCAAAGAACAAAAATCAAGGTCATTCATGTAGCGTTGCTATCATAAAAAAGAACTCATATTAATGCGCCCCTGTCATATCAAAGAACTCATATGGTGCCCTTGTGCCCCTGCTCATGAAAAAGAAGAAGAAGAAGAAGAAGTAAATATAATCCATAGAGGCGCAATGCTGCACAAGCCCCCTAAAAACGTATTCCATAGGGGCGGTATACTGTACAAGCCCCTGGTCGTATATCTTTGCTAGTTGGAAACAGAACAGATACTACATCACCTCTACATTCTCACCCATATTTAAAATCCCACGATATCAGTCTTGTAAAGTGTGGCAATTTTTATTTCATCCCCTAAATCTTTTAATTATGAAAAATTCAACACGTCTTCCTTTCATTATTGCACTAATAATGTTTTAATATATTTTATTAAACTAAATATAAATAATATAAATACCCAACATATAAATAACTAAATAAGTAATTTCGTCCGAAATCTATAAAATACAACAAATTTTGTTAATAACAAATATTTTTCTTGGACACAGACGAACAACACAGGTAAAGAGAACATTTTTAATAACAAAATAGGTTAGCAAAAAATTAATCTGGAGCAAAAATCTAGATCTGATATTCGCACGTTTTTGTTCTTGTTTTTAAGGGGGGTCTGATCAACACTACTGGGAAGCCTTGAGATCAAATGCTGTTTTGTTTTTAAATTCCCAAAACAGCTTTGCATGGTAAACAACTGATGATCCCTAAAATATTAAGACGAGAATAAAATCTTGGAAGGAAACTAATGTACTAATTGCAAAAGATTAATTTCCAACGAATGACTTGAGGCTAAAGTGTTATTTTCTGTTTATTTTTCATATAGTTTTAATGGTTGAAGAACTTCCAAGACTGTGTATGTATGTATGTATGTATGTATGTATGTATGTATGTATGTACATGAGATAAAATGGAAAAAGGTATAATTAAAACTTAAGAATACATCTCAACGTTTTGTCCAACTGATGCGAGTGCTTCATCAAGAGTGAAAAGTCGAAAAAGTGGCGAAGTAGTAGTGTTTTATTCTGTTTATTCTTGGAATTTCTCGAACTCTTCCAGAATAGATTACCAAAATAACGTATCATTCTATAGATATATGGATTATATCTTAATTTCCGTCCGAAGAACTCTAAAATATAAAGCATCACCGAACTACTCAGTTCACTTACGAAAATGAACGCAATAACTCCACACTTTTTCTCGACAGACTATTAATTAAAAAAAACCTACAATAATAAACTAAGTTATAAGGTTCACCGCAAACCACCCAAAAAAGAATGATTATGTTTATTTTTATTACCACCAAGACTCACATCGTAATTTATTCTACCTCCAAACAATTAGGATATGCAATAACGAATATTTAAACGAAGAATTCAAATACATTGAAAACACTTTTAAACGCTTACAATATTCTACCTATTTTATATTCAACACGAAAAAGAAATCAATCCAGATTCACACAAGTCGTAAAATAACAAAAATCCATCCATTAGCCCTATAATTGATATACATTTAGTTTTATCTACTAACACAAATAAAAACCCATTTTTAACAAACTAAATAGACCAGTTATTAATATAAGTCAAATAACTTCATCCATTATAATGGATATCGTCCGCAAGACTACACAATTTGGCACTATATATATATATATATATATATATATATATATATATATATATATATATATATATATACATATATATATATATACATATATATATATATAGAGAGAGAGAGAGAGATAGATAGATAGATAGATAGATAGATAGATAGATAGATAGATAGATAGATAGTGCGTTGTGATATGTTGAAACGAAACTTATAAAGTGCTCTATCGTAAGAATGTGAGAGCTAAAATACAAATTAGGTATTTAAAAACTATGCGTTGCTTATTCCAGAGACGTACCATGGTTTCATTGACATAGGTAGACCGTTACTGTTTAGAAAAGGCCCTTACAACCCATCTTAGATCTTAGACGTTACACGAAATCAAGACAGTTCAGGGATTCCATGTTTCGAACTGTCTTCATTTCGTGAGTCGCCTAAGATTTGAGATGGGTTATATAAGGACCTTTTCTAAACAGTAAAGGTCTACCCATGGCAGTGCTCTGGAATATATAACGTATAATTTTAAAATAGATAATTTGCATACATACCGCATAATCACGTTGACACACCGGTTCCCGATAGATCACCGAAGTTAAGCGACGTTGAGCCTTGTAAGTACTAGATGGGTGACCATTTGGGAATATCAGGCGCTGTATGTAGACACCTAGTTATGGGAAAATAGTGCCTAACGTGACAACTATGGCAAAAAAAACCTGAATGACAGTAACCAACAAGGTGGACAGAAACCAGGGAGGGGTTCCTCCTCTAGGAGTGATCAAAAACTCTGATGGTTATGGTGATGATGATGGTGATGGTGATGATATATATATATATATATATATATATATATGAATAAAAATAAAAAAATACCTTATAGTTTTTTTTAAATAGTTGTATATATATATATATATATATATATATATATATATATATATATATATATACATACATATATTCATATGAATATATAAATATATA
Source organism: Sepiola atlantica (assembly GCA_963556195.1). Classification (NCBI taxonomy): domain Eukaryota; kingdom Metazoa; phylum Mollusca; class Cephalopoda; order Sepiida; family Sepiolidae; genus Sepiola; species Sepiola atlantica. The sequence continues at coordinate 149,242,393 of OY744518.1, read as the reverse complement.
TAAATTTATATATCTATACATTTAATATATATGCAAATAAGTAATACGTAATATATGTGGCTTATTTTAACATGTTACCGAAGTTTCACGGAACATCTATTCGTCAGATGTGTATTAAAAAATCCTTACCAACCAAATACATTTGAATATAAATTCAAACTGAACACGAAAATCGTTGGTTCGCTCACTTTAATTGCATGTTATATATATATATATATATATATATATATATATATACATATATATATATATACATATATATATATATATATATATATATATATATATATATATATATATATATATATATATATATATATATATATTAGAACAAATGGGTGTACGTTAAGAATGTCTCTTCCCATTTTGTTTTTTCATAATTTTCTTTTTAATACCCTCGATAATTATTTATGGTCTTTTGACCACGTTTTTAATCGTGATTCCCCTTCATAGTCGACGATTACCTTGAAGAGTGTCGACTGAAAGACGTCTCGGTAGTTTTATTTAATTTTCTTTACTTTTTTTTTCTCAATACTCGTTTGGAAAAGGAGAAAAGAAATCCTCATGGAGAAAGAAGAAAAGTTTACGGAGTGATTCATCTTTGTTTCCCTTCTCCTGTGTCTTTTTTCCATCTTTTGTAATATAAATCATACAAAAAATCCTCATAGATAATTATGGCAGTGCGTCCAACATTATTTCAATGTTTATTAAAACTGTGTACCTATAATATATATATATATATATATATATATATATATATATATATATATATATATATATATATATATATATATATATATATATATTCAAACTTCGATAGTTCAATGCAAGGTATATTCTGTAAACTGGGGAAAGAAGTGTTAAGTAACGAGGAGACGTGAGGTGATTGCTATGTCGGTTTAAGGGTTTGAACGAAACGTGTGTAGGAGGGGATGAAAATTGGCTCGAGGGACACGAGGTATGAAGAGCAGAGTTTGCCTGTTTGTTTTTTGTGGTAAAAAATAATTAAGCAAATTAGTTTCTTATTTTTTATTTAAGCCTAAATGGAGATAAATTTCGTTAACACTATGATTAAAATAAGTAAATTGTATTAATAATAATAACAATAATTATCACTCACACCAATCCATTGCTACCAATAATGATAATAATAAAAGAATAAAAATTAATAATAAACGCAACAAATAATAATAATAACACACATAATAATAAAATAATAATAATAATGATAATCTTGTTACCTTATCTATTCTTTTTAAATGAATATTAATCGGTTCATAATGAAATAGCAATACATATATATATATATATATATATATATATATATATTTATATATATATATATATATACCTCCATTTAACCACATGGTTAAAAGAAAACTAAGTAAAAGTTCTTCAATTTAATTTACATGATTCACCTCCCAATAATATCCTCCAAAAGCTTAGTTTTAGTGAAGAGGTAAACTTCTAAACAAAAAACATGAAACCTCAATTGACTGTAGGCATCATATCTTCTCAGTAACTTACATAAAATCTCTTGAACCCATAGTGCAATTAGAAAATCAGAAATTAAAAACAATAAACCTAAACCCAACCCAACCCATCATCCTATATTCTCTACCTTATTTCCTAGAATAAATACTCCTCCATACAACACTGTTTCTACATATCATATACCAATACCCCTGATATATATATATATATATATATATATATATATATATATATATATATATATATATATATATATAAACCTTTACATTTTTATCCACTTATTTATTTATTCAATTATTTACATGCGCTAGGAAACGATATAAATTGTTGTCTTTTTAACTTACCCATACGGTCCCGCCACACACATCACATATTAATATTCATACAATCCCACAACACACATCACAGACTAATATTAATGATAAATACCCATCCTCATATCTATCCATTTGCATATTTTATTTACTTATTCATTCACTCTTTTATTCACTTATTTTATTTTATTTATTCATTTATTTTTTTATTAATTTACTTATTTATTTATCTTTTTATTATCTATTCATTTAATTATTTTTACTAATGAACATATTTTATTATACTTGAGAAACTAATTAACTAATTAAATATGTATATTTCTATTGGGCTTACTGAATTACCAGTTTTTATTTTTTTCGTTTTATTATTGTTACTTTTCGTATTATTATTATTATTATTATTATTATTATTATTATTATTATTATTATTATTATATTATATTATATCATATTATATTATTATCATTACTACTATTATTATATTCGATTATACAATTATTATTAAAATTATGTTTACTATTTCTTATAAATATTGTAATCATTATAACCACTATTGTCATTATTGTTATTATTATTATCATTATTATACCTGATCAATAGTACTGTTGTTATTATTATTATTATTATTATTATTATTATTATTATTATTATTATTATTATTATTATTATTATTATTATTATTATTATTATTATTATTATTATTATTATTATTATTATTATCATTAACGTTTTATTATTATTATTATTATTTTGACTTCAACTTTAATTTTAATCTTTAATTTATATATATATATATATATATATATATATATATATATTATATAATGATTGTTTTGTTTTTATTATTTTTATTATTATTATTGCAGTTATTACTATTGTTATACTAGGCAAATTATTTATTTTGTAAATCTTAACATCTGAGGGGTGCATGTGTTTGTATATATATATATATATATATATATATATATATATATATATATATATATATATATATATATATATATATATATATATATATATATATATATATATATATATATATATTGAGGTATGTATTTTTCTTTCCTTATGAACCGATCAATAAATATTTAAAAAGAATAGATAAGGTAAAAAAATTATTATTATTATTATTATTTCATAGTAGTCTCAACTTTTGGATGTTTTTAGTTGGAATTTTTTTTTTTTGAACATCAAGTCAATTCCCTAGACCTTAGACATTCAAGCTGTTCCTTAACACTTTTGCTGTTTCTAACAGGCAAGCCTTTTGCAGAATTGGAAAAGAAATTGTTTCGTCAATCTGTTTAAGCCATTTTTGGTGGCTTTTCGTTGTGGTTCCAAGCGTTCCAATTACAACGGGAATCACCTTCGTTACATTTCCATAGTGTAACTAATCCCCCTTTCAGATCTTGATATTTATTTTCTCGTGTTCCCACCATGCGTGTACTTGCACTCTGGTATCGAAGGGACAGGCTATATCAATGATTAAGCAAGTTCTCTTTGTTTAGAAAGATTAAGTCAGGTTTTGAATGTTCAAGAACCTTATCAGTCTGTATGATCATGTACCAAAGAAGTTTGACATTGTCGTTCTCCTGTAGCACTTCTAGCTTATGCTCATACCACTTCTCATTGTGGTCCAATTCATAAAGTTTGCATATATTTCAAGTGTAGTACCTGCGTGACTTTGTCGTGTCTCCATTTTTTATACTGGTGTTGTGCTAGCATTGAGTATTCAGATACAATATGCACTGAGGTTTCTTCCCTTTCATTACACAATCGGCATATCGGTGATTCTGCAGTTTTGTCAATGTAATGTTTGATGGACCTAGTGCAGATAGCTTGTTCCTGGGCTGTCATTAAGGTTCTGTCAGTAGATCTTTTGAGATCACCCCTGACCGACCAATTCCAGCTGTCATTATCTCTAAATGCAGTATTCTTGATTCTTTTTCACCCCAGTTCTTAGTATTCCCTCTCTTTTCACTTCACGAAGAAGAATCTCATTACTTTCAAAAATATATTTATATAGACAACCTTCTTCTATATTCACATCTTCAACATTGCGTAGACCTCGTAGGCCACAGTTAAATACCGGCCTGATCTTAGTAGTTGCTGCTGAATCCGCCTTAAAATGGGTCGATGAGGTATCCAGATATAATCCCCAAATCTTTGTGGGGCAGCGTGTATTTCCTCAATGATACCCTCCTCCTTCTGCTGGATGAACACCTTCACATACTCCTTGTACAACCCCTTCTTCTCCAGGCTCCTGACAACACGATCCAGAATGTGCAAAGCAATTGCATGATTTGAAGGAATCCGAGCCAGTTTGTCCAAATACCAGGGCAACTGAACATGATATTTTTCATCCCTGAAGGTGATGGACCTCTGGAACTGCTGGATCTGATTACGATCATAACCTGAAATCTCTTCATGAATCCCCAATGACTAAATGCTGAACATTCTCTCTAATCCTCTCTCCACATCGCTGAAGGGAAAGGCATCCACCAAAGGGTCTACATAGGTTGAATCAGCCTCCAGAACGAAGCAAACGTGAGCTGATTCCACCTCGAGTGTATGTTCCATTACCGAGTGGAACAAAAGAGCCTCCCCTTGAACTGATGAATGGTCTGTGAAAAAAAAAGAGTCTATCTCACCAAAGGGGATAAAACCAGCAGGGATAGAGAAAGCTCGACCCTGCAGACAAGGCACCAACTACAAGGGACCCAAATGTTGCACTAGATCAAGTCCCATAATTCCCTCTATAGAGACCAAATCAGTACCAGATTCAAATTGCCCAGCAAGAGAACATCCGGTCCGCCTGAACTCCTCCAACAATGAGCTAGAACCCTTCAGACGAAGAGACAAGTCCAATGTGTCGGCAACCAGCACCGGAAAGTGCCCAGTATAGCTGGATCCTAAATTAGCCTCCAGCACCACCTCCCTGAACTTCCGCTCGCATTCTCCAAGAAGGGTAGTCAGCTTCAAGCGACAATCCAATCCATCAGAAACCACAGATCCCAAGGAGTGCAAGATATCACCAGACAAATAAGTTCGGCCACTGCCAGTATCTAGTAGACAATTCACTGAAACAGTCTTCCCTCCTCGACCAAAGGTAACACAAATGACAGGAGGTAATTCACTGGAATACCCAGAGAGAGGTTGAAAATCCGAAACAACCTGAAAAGAGGCATCTCGGTGGGTAGTGGCTCCTCTCGATTTAGAGAAAGTTACACGTGGATTACTTCGATTAATCCCTAGGGAAGGGTCAGGCACTCCGCCACTTTTAATTGGCAGGCGCTTGATTGCCTCACTGGTGTCTCGCAGCAAGACAGACAGAGATGGAATTCTACTTCCGCATAATAGAATCAGCTCCTTTCAAGTCTCTCGGAAATTTCAAGAACAAAAGTTTGGCCATTAGTCGGGCTCCTGCCGAATCATCTTCAGAAAAGTCGCAAGAAAGTGAGTGGGCCAACTCTCCCAAGATCGAAGCAGTCCTGCTAATAAAACCCTCAAGATCTGCGTAAGAACTCTCCCTTTTGGGAGAGAAATCGATGATATCTGCTGATAACATTGGACAACAAATTTCAGAAAAAATTTATTACTGGAGATGTGTAAAGTGATTCAGACTAATTTGGGTACGCTGATTTCAAAAAGCATAACGGTTTTGCTGTATCACGTCAGGATTTTGAGTTTCAGAAATACTCCCATTGCCTAGAAGTCAGGGTTTCAATGAAATTTACAAAAATTCATTTATTCATTTATTTCATCATAAATGCTTCAAAATTATAGAAATTACAGAAAAACTCTACTAGAATGTAATTAAAAATGCTTTAAACATTTGGCTTTGCGTTTGTGCTGCTCTGTGTCAGTTTCACGATGCAGGAACCAGCAGAAGTCGCCCATCATGCTCGGGTTGTGCCGCCCTTGGTAACGCGTCTCCATGAGTGAAATCTTTTTTTTTTCTGTCTGTTTGTTATTTTTTATTATTGTAATCGACGCTCGTTCGGTACACGCCGTTCAATAACTGTGTTTTATACAGAAATCGGCGTGAGGATCAATAATCATCTTAACTGAGGTATCTTTTTTTTTAAATACATTATTATTTTTGTTTGTTTGTTATTTTTGTTATTTTTGTTATTGTAATCGACGCTCGTTCGGTACACGCCGTTCAATAACTCTGTTTTATACAGAAATCAGCGTGGGGACCAATAATTATCTTCCTGTGAACTAATAATCATCTTCCTTGATGATTATAGTTAATCATCATCTTCTTTTTGTTATTATTATTATTATTATTATTATTATTATTATTATTATTATTATTATTATTATTTTGTGTGTGTGTGTTGTAATTATTATCATCATTTGTTTCCCTTATTATTATTTTATTATTATCATCATTATTGGTAGCAATGAATTGGAAATTGTGTGATTGATACTTATTATCATTAATAATATATATATACTTATTTTAATCATAGTGTTTACAGAATTTATCTGTATTTATTAAAACAAATAAGAGCAATATAAAAATAAATTAATTTGCTTCATTATTTGACTGACTCACCCTCTTTTGTTACGGCAAAAAACAGACAGGCTAACTTTGCTTTTCATACCTCGTTTTTTCGACCCACTTTAACCCCCCCCCCCCACACACACACACACATACACGCATTTCGTTTAAACCCTTAAACCCGGCATAGCAATCACCCACTCCTATTTTGTTACTTACTTATTTCATCATCTAAACTTAAAATCTGAGACCTTGAAAATATGCTATAAATAGATCTACCTTTCAATCTTTTAACTCTTCACCTAAGCTTACAAACGTTTCTTTTACAATTCTTTTAAATTTTACCATGTGCCCTCCCGGTTTTAAATTTGTCTTTTCTTTTTTCTTTTTTTCATTCTTTTCCAATATGAACATATGAGTGAAAGATAAGACTTTTTCCACCTGAGTAGATCTTAGTTACTAATAACTATTTATCAATAACATCGACATGCCGGTTTTGCAGGTGTTTTTACATGTCTGTATGAATAAAAATAATTATATATATATATATATATTGTTACGACCCGTAAATATCAATACTATGTCGTCTTATGATCCAGATGTACCAGAAATTACTTACATTTTTGCCGGAAAGCTCTGTTTCGATAAGGGAATTTACCGAATGTTAATGCCTTTTTAACAGGGGAACAACACAAAGATGAGATAACTGGAAAAATATATCGACACGAATGCAATAATAGTAAAACGAACAAATAAATTTATTGCAACAATGAAAAATAAAACAGAAAAAAAACAATAGTCTAATGTAAGTGAGAATAAAATGTTTCTTCCAGTGAGTTCCAAACAATAATAAAAGTCACTGATCTTTTCAATTGTCCTGTTCTCTTCATCATAACATCGTTCTTTTCTTACGATATCTTTTTTCATTATATCACCAAATATTAAATCATTAAACCATTAATATCCTAGACTGTACGACGGACATTTTCGCGATGACAAAAGTTAATCCGACGTTTTTCGCTCGACTCTGTGTATCTCCTATCAATTACACATTATTCGCCCGAATGTCTCAACAAAAACAAACAAACGCACCCAAAAATTAAAATTGTCTGCTAAAGTCTTCCAGTTTGTTCGTCTCTTCTTTCCTTCTTTTTCTTTTACCTTATATGATCCTTCGCTTGATTTTCCACACTCAGTTCCAGGTAGTCAGTGATGAAAAGAAAAGAAAGCGACAACCGCGCGATAAGTATTGAAGCGACTCCCATTGTAACTCCCCCTCTCTCCCTCACTCTCTCTGTCACTCTCCCTGCTCTACGAAAACTTCGTACGCATTAAGGCATGTAGGAAGAAGGCAGCCAGCTACTAAATTGAGCCTGTTTCATCTTCACGTTTGTGTGTTATCATTTTTTCTTTTCGTTTGGATATCATTTTTTCTTTTCGTTTACATTGTAATATTAATTTTATCAAGTTATTTTTCTTTCTTTAAATCATCGTTTACGAATTGTCATCAGCATGTCACAATATATATATATATATATATATATATATATATATATATATATATAGATATATAGATATATATATATATATATATATATATATATATATATATATATAGATAGATAGATAGATAGATAGATAGATAGATAGATAGATAGATATAGATATATATATATATATATATTGTTTTATTTTGGGGGTACAGAAAATCAGTATACCATCAGTACCGTCGGTTTAAAGCTCAGAAGGTGTTTACCTTCCGGCTATCTTCAGCTTTTGTTGTCACCTGGTAAGAAAATGTGTAGTCTCGTATCACTCTCGTTTGGATACGTTATTTGCTTTGAAGGGTTAAGTTAGAATCGTCTAAATTTTGTGTTAGGGAAAGATATGTGAGATTAAAAAGTTTAATAAAGTCCGAAAATGGGTGGGGGAGTATAACAGTTAACATTTAAAATTAAAAAAGATTATTTTAAAAAGTTTATTTTTTAATATTCTGTAAAAAAATATTCATACAAGTTCCGTGAGTCAATGTTTATTTGCAGCGTTTTTATCTGGGCCGTTATTTGTTTTGAAGGGTTAAATTAGCTTCATCTAAAATGTGTTAAGGAGAGAATGTGAGGTTAAGAATTAAATTTACATAAAACAAATATTAATTTAAAGTCCAAAATTGAATTAAGGGGCTTTAAAATGCTTTATCAGTCAAAAATAAAAATTTAAAACAATTCAAAATCTCGTAAGCTGGTTATCGCTCATTATAAACCAATCTAAGTGTTATAGTTTGTTTTATTACTTTCACAGTTAATTACAACACAAAGGGAGATAGGAAGAGGAGTGGATAGACAGTGTATAAAATAAGGACGAGGGGCTCAAACAACATAGAGTGATAGTTGGTAAAAGTAATAGACTAAAAAATAGTAAGAGATGGCTGACTTCGTTAGTACATTGCAAATTACGACTAACTAGAACAACTGAAATTGATTTTTTTAAAACATAATTCAATCACATAGTCAAAAATATTCTACATATATTTTGCTGTGTGAACAAATATGTATTTTAAAAAAACTTATAGAAATAAATGTTGATTAACTAAATATTTATATAATGTGTAATTTGCTTCATCGTACTCGTAGTTATTCCCAGGAATTGACTATATATACATATACATTTAATAACCTTGTTATTAACAACTTTTCAGGTACAAAACACAGTAGAAATACCAATGTTTTGTATCAGTTTCAATGCCTTTTGGGAGAAAGTATCACCGACATTAATAATAATAATAATAATAATAATAATAATAATAATAATAATAATAATAATAATAATAATAATAATAATAATAATAATAATAATAATAATAAATTAATTGTTACATTGGGTTTACTACCACAACACTTTCACGTCGGCTCACCTTGAATCATTCTAACGCTAGTTCAATTTAACAACGCCTAAAATAACATGACTGCTCTCGTTCTCAATATAGACAGATTTTAGGTAATAATATAAACATTTTTGAAGCCATTTACATTAAAACTTGACATTCTACAATTAATAACATTAATAACGAAATAATCACAAACTTTTAAAGTAGTAATTACCATTAAAAAATGATTAGCCGTTAAACAATCATCATTAAGAATTTTACACGCACTTTGCACGTATTCAGATTAGCATACAACATCTCATTACTTCAGACGCTCATTTTAAGGTCATAAATAACTAACTGTTGAAACACTCAACAGTAAATGACATAGTTGTAAACACACCAAGACTAATTTTATCAATTCATTTTTCAATTTTCAATTTTTCTTTTAAATTCTTAGAACTTTACATTATTCGACTGAAGTTAATAAATTTTTAAAACATGCAAACATATCACCATCGAAATTCGCCCATGTAACCATCGCAATGAAAAACGATTAACCCTCTCTTATATAAGAAATTAGTGAAATTCACTACCGTAAACCGTATTTTAAATCAATAATAATTATCCACCTTAATATCGAGCTTCAATTAACCAACGGCTATTTCAACGTGGTTATCTTTTCATGATTGGTTAATGTTCCCTATAGCTATTTGAAAACGTTAAGCTGTGTAATAATTTAAAAATGGCGATATGATTGGAATTCTCTCATCCTATTAGCGGGGGTGCCTTGTGAGTATTACCTGCTTTCTGTTGTTTGTTTTGTTTTATTTTTCCTCCACGAACTCTGTGTGTGACGTGACACTTTATATATTTGGCATTCATTTTAGTCTCCAACAAACAGCGATTTAATGTGTTTAATGGTTGGATTTTACTCGTTGACGAACAATTGTGTGATCACCTTCAATTCTGCAATGGAAAAATAAAAATAAATGATTTGATTAAAAACTGAATTTTTTGGTCATTGGAATATAAACAAATACATATATATATATATATATATATATATATATATATATATATATATATATATATATATATATATATATATATATATATATATATATATCGGGTTCTTACAAAAAATATACACTTATAATATCCGAAAATGTTCCAATTTGCAACCTCAATGAAGTTGTATTACGGGCTCTAGACCGCTTGAAACCGCCACTTCTGCACTGATGAGGTAAAAACTCCGAAACGATATCGTCTGTAGGTACAAAAACACTTCAATATTTAAAAATATTTACAGTTAATGCCCCTTTAAGATTTAACAGTCTTAATAGTAAGGCACTCTTTAGAGTTACGAGATTGTTGTCACCAGCGATTATGCAAAGTTCTGCCGGAGCGTCAAACACTTTCAACAGCAACACGCTTGCCCTCGGGTAAGTGTACGTGCGATTTCTCGTGGCCGAGTGGGCATAGACGTTAGCCTCGTGATTCTAGTCTGAATCTACGAACTGCGTTCGATCCCATGTGACCGCTTGTAACCGCTAGTCCTGCACTGATGAAGTAAAAAAAACGAAACGATATTGTCTGTAGGTACAAAAACACTTTGATATTTAAAAATAGTTTTATATATATATATATATATATATATATATATATATATATATAATTATGATCTGAAGATTTTAATACTATATCATTGAGCGTGTAATATATATTATATATATATGTATATGTAAGTTTTATTGTTATTATTTTTCGTGTGCACTAGTGAGCGAATAAACGCTCATTTAATTACATATCGCTATCTCACTTTTACAGTTTAATAGATTTTGGGGGCCTTTAGAGTTTAACATTTCAAATTTCTCATTCGGACATAATCTG